>JAFFST010055712.1:216280-228095 GCA_022414735.1 Noturus placidus
TGCTAGACTCTAGGGTATTAGTTTTCATTTTATTCCCTGGCTAATGATGCCACCTGCTGACTACATAAAAAAACCCCAAAAGGCTTATGTGCCAGCATAGCCTAGAGGCAGAGAGAAATCAGGCGTGCAGATCTGTAAAAAGGGATGCTGTTAACTCCTTTGTTGCTAATTAATTTATTCCAAATGCTTTTGACAAAGAAAATATCTGTAGTATTGATATTACTAGGCTGATATTTGTTTTACCCCAGTAAAAATTTACTGAAGTTCATAAACATGTTCTGGTCATTACACATGTATTAATGTTCTGAGGAGCCTCCCATGTCCCTAAACAGGAGCCAGGTGTTAAGTAGGGGTAAAGTTAGTCGTTTTCTCTGCAAGTTATTATTTTTTTCATGAAATTTTAAGTGCATGAGTTTAAACCTGTTATGGAGAACAAGCAGGAGCTCATTAAGCATCGCTGTAGGCATTTTGTTGTGGATTTGAGGTGTTGGACCACTTTTTCACTTTCAGTCCTAATGCGAAAAAGTTTTGACGGCTTCATCACGTTATCCTTCTCATCTGTTGATATGATTTTGGTTTCTTATGATTTGAAAGCAGGAGATGTTCAAATGTTTATAATAAATAAACATTTTTAATAATTGCTTGTAGAACCTTACAACCTCAGGAAGTGTGTGTGTGAAAGAACAGATTGCTGTGTATGTGTGTCTTGTGGGTCTTGGGCATTACCATGACTTTGACCTCACTTTTTCTCTCTTTGTGAAGCTTAGAAAGTGCTACTTCTGATTAATAGTCTGACTAAGTGCTTGATAATGGAAGTAATGGAAGCAAGCGGTGGCCCAGCGGTGGCCCAGCGGTGGCCCAGTGGTGGCCCAGTGGTGGCCCAGTGGTGGCCCAGTGGTGGCCCAGTGGTGGCCCAGTGGTTAAAGGCTCTGGGTTACTGATCAGACGGTCAAGAGTTCAAGCCCCAGAACTGCCAATTTACCGCTGTTGGGTCATTGGGCAAGGCCCTTAACCCTCAACTGCTCAGTTGTATAAATGAGATAAATGTGAGTCACTGTCGATAAGGATGTCTGCCAAAATGCCATAAAAACAACAACAAAAAAACACAACCAGAAAATCCTGTGGTCTGTAATCCATGAAAAGGTGGATAGTCCCTGAGCTGTGTTTCACCTAGAACTGTCGAAATAGTAACAGAGATTGTGTCTTGTTCTTTTAGCAAATAAGAGATAGAGTATGGTGAGATTTCATTTACTTCCACCAGCTTTTGTTTTTCTGTCATGCATGGTGTATGTTTTTATTTGGTTCTGGTCCACAGTGAAACTGTACCACACCAAGACACCAACACAAAATTTGTGATTGCTGGAACTGAGATGAAAGGATGTCGTGGTGCTAGAGAGAACAGACAGAGCCTGGCATTGAAAGGTTGACTGAGGGTATGAATGATATGATTTAAACAAAAGCGAGAAATTAATAACTCCCTTTTGCGTCAGCAGGAAACACATTCTGTTAAAGAATTCCTTATGTTTACATTTGTTCGGTTCATTCAATCCTAACATGCACAGAAAGGCATGAAAGAAAGGAGCTGTTAAATGTGGCGCTGTGTTTGTGGAAATCTTAAACAAGGTCCCAGGTCAGTGGGTGGACACGTTAATGTTGGCTTCTGGTATGTTCATGCAGTGTAAGTCATTGATTAAGTGCCTGACAGCGAAAGAGAACACTCCAAGAGCTTTTTCTCAAAACGGTGTTTGCCACTCTCCATTCGGAAAAAGTAAAAAAGCTGCAGATGGCACATCTTTTAACGAGAGCTTTTCACGCGGTGCCTCCCTAATCCAGGAGATGGATGTTCTTCATCGAGTCAACGAGTTTATGTGTACGAGTCCCCAGTCTCCTGCTGTCCAATAGCCCCTCTTTCCAGTTGCAGGGTTGGTTTTTCTATTGCACTGGCCCTCAGGTTCTTGGACACCAATTCTCATGCTTGTTAAGTAGAAGGTGTGCTGCGTTTCAGATTGTCCCCCTACAACAGGGTGTGATTGTTTTACCAAGCTCATGTAAAATGAGTGGAGGTTTGAGAATGTGGGTACGTTCATGCAGCACACAGGAAGAGCGCTCCTTGATGAAGGGGGGTGGGGCATGCAAGGCGGCAAGAGAGAGAGAGGGGCACGGAGTGAGAGGTTGAGGGGGAGCATATTTGAGGAGATCAGTTAGAGATGGCTTCATTTGAGCTCCATCACCTGAGGGGGATTAAATCTCAAGTTCAAGGGTAGCACAGAACTGATGGGAATGTTTACCCATTTTATTTTTGGTCTGATATTCCTTAACTGGAGATGGAAATGCAAGTTATGACTTAAAGGTTGAGTATACTGCTATATCCCTAGTACTTAGAAGTGAGGGAGTCTGCTGTCTTTCACTCAGATCAAGCTCCTGCAGTTTATTGTGTTTCAACACCACTCTGATGCAGAACATCCGTGAGCAGTTGTGCACTAATGAAGCCCTGCCATTCCTGTTTAAGTTGATTTATTAGTTTAATGACAATTTGACAGCCTTAATCAATGTCTTATTGGCTTTGGTAACGGTGTCAGGGCAGTGGATGTGTATCATGTAGGGAAGGCTGGCCTGTTAGTGAGTGCTGCTGCTCACAGCGCAGCAGTGCTATGGGTCGCCTCTGGTT
This sequence comes from Noturus placidus, assembly GCA_022414735.1. Classification (NCBI taxonomy): domain Eukaryota; kingdom Metazoa; phylum Chordata; class Actinopteri; order Siluriformes; family Ictaluridae; genus Noturus; species Noturus placidus. The sequence goes on from JAFFST010055712.1 coordinate 218,949, forward strand.
TTCTCTCAGAGGGAATGGCGTTGGCATAATCTCACAGTCACACAGGTACATCAAGCCCCATGGCAGGGCTTCATTAGTGCACAACTGCTCACTGTGGCAAAGCTGGTATGAGTTCTCTTTGTATTTATTTGCCACAAAAACACCCACACGCCCTTTCCTCAACAGCGCCAGTTAGCGTTAATTCATTTATCTAGACCGATAGACTCCTGTTTCGGATTTGGGGTGGTGCATTTCCTCCACCAACAGCCCATACGTCTGTTTTGTGAGCTGTTGCTTCATTTAAGAAGGAGAATGGAGATGTTTCAGTTCTTGCAAATAAAAGAGTGTATTTAGCAACACCATTTCACCCCACCCATTTGTCATGCCATAGCACTTTGTGGGTAAAATATTCATGTGTTTAGAATTTCATCCATCCATCCATTCATCCATTTTCTATTCCACTTATCCTACTGTTAAGCTGGGAACCTGGAGCCTACCCCAGGGAGCATCGGGCAAAAGGTGGGGTACACCATTGCAGGGCACAACCACACACCCATTCATACACTATGGACAATCAGCTTACCATGCATGTCTTTGGACTGGTGGAGGAAACCAGAGCACAGGGAGAACATGCAAACTCCATACACACAGGGCCGTGAAAGGAATTGAACCCCTAACCCTGCAGGTGTGAGGCAAATGTGCTAACCACTAAGCCACCGTGCACCCACGTTAGAATTTCACTTTTTCACAATTTTGTTTTGTTCCCTCTACATAAGGAGATTCCCTCTTTCTTCCACAATCACTGTCATTAGAGAATCCCTCGTGCTGGCAATGCTAAATGCCAAACAGATGGTTTTCTTTCAGGCCACATTTTACCGCACTGTAAAAGTTAATTTTCGGAAATGAACTAAAATAAAAAGGACTTATTATATAATTCTTGTAATACACTCCATATTTCCTCATGGTGATTGGAAACTGTGGCGCTGCAGACAAAAGGTCCAGTGTCCCATAAGCGAGTGAGATTTTCTAGCTTTCACCTTTGCTAGTCCCTCAATAGCTAGCCTCCCAAAGCAATTATACCTTAATATGCTTCCTTATAAAGCTACTAAATATGGTAATATGGCTAGTTGGGTACAACACTGTTTAGTTTACTGACTAATAAAATCTCTGAATGTGGGACTTGTTTCCAAAAAGCATGCATAAAACAACCTTGCAGCGGATTTAAAAAAAATAAATAAATAAAAATAGCAGCTTGAGTCACACAATGGCATGGAAGGTAAAGACAGTACTCACCAATATGGCATATGAGACTGCACGGCACTTCTTTTGCTATCCGAAAGGCTCATTGCGATTTCTTAGTACTTTCAGTAATGAGGCCATTTGCAGTTGTGGGAGCTACATCATGCCATGGATTGCCACATGAGACAAAGAGTTAGATTTCTCCTCATTTGTAGAGTGTGTTTAATTTTTGCTTATTACGACGAGTTCAACTAAATGCTGAAGTAAAGAAAACCATGTGACAGTAATGTTAGCGCTTGAGAAGAGCACTAGTAAGTTTAACTGCTGATATAACTTTTATATATCAGTTCTCCATATCAGCGAGTCTTCTCTGCCTTGCAATCGTGCCCGTACTTGACCTTTTATGATCATCCAGCATCCCGCAAGCTAGATGCCACATCCTCAACACCCTCCTTAACATCAGGGCTGCAAGGCCAGCAAGCATGACTGGCTAATGGGGTGTCAGCTGAGTACTTGAGACAGTTCAAAGATTTAATTGCTCTTTCCAAGTGCCCCTGTTGAGTTTGAGGAACTTGACTTGTTCTCCTCTTGGCTACTCCACAACTCTTACATAGTGTGTCTGTGTTGGCGCAGGCTGTGTCATACTCAGCCCTAAAGCAGCGCTCACACCGGTTTTTTGCTTTGCACATTTCTTTTCCGCGACAAAACCAGGCGATTATGTGCGTCCTGGTGTGACATCTTCCTGGAGGGTTCGGTGCTAGCTAACTAGTTTGTTATTTGTGAGAAAGAGATGAGACTTAACCGAGGAGCAGAAAAAGCTTCGTGACACAACAAAACAATAATAACGAGCTGTTCAAGATCTTATCTATTGACTATATAGATTTCCTGTTCAGAATCGGAGGAGGCGAAGGGAAACATAAAGACCACCAGAACACCAGAAGCAAATCCCTTTTACCATGTCCTCTTGTATTACAATGAACATGCTTTTTTGAGAGGTGGGTATTATGCACATGCAGTGTGACCGCTGATTAATCGATCTGTGAGGCTGCGCCAAAACCCAAGCCTCAGCAACCAGACAGAGACCTCGCCATGTGGGACTTGTTTCCAATTCTGATTGATATTTACAAACACGCCTATACGAATCACTTCAACAACACCAGAGCAGTGTTATCCTTCCATCACTTCTCCCCAGCCTTCCATTACCCAACAGATGGACAGGCCTCTTCAGTTATTCTGTATGTTATGGGGCCTCTAATTATGCTCGCTCTCCACATCAAACCCTTACTCAAAACGCCTTTTCTTTGCTATGGGCTGGAGGTGGGCTGGTCAGTTCAAATGGAGGGACTCTTGGCATGTGGTTGTGGTGGTGCGGAGGACGCGGACGGACTCAGGGTCTCGTCTCATCTCTTTGATCTTTCCTAATCTCTTGTAGCGATGGTCCTGTTTAGTCCTGTTAGGCCAAATGGATGCATCTAAAGTCGAGAAAAGGGGAGTGCAGAAGAATAGCGGAGTGCCTGGCGTGGCCCCTGCCTGTGGAACTAAGAAGCACTGGTGTGGTTTCAATCAGAGCCAGGCATGGAAGTCATTAGAGAGTTGTGGTGCTGAGCTCATTGTCTCTCCATTCTCTCTATTCTCTGTCTTCTCATTCACTCTCGTACTCTCTCTCATATACACTGTCTGAAGATTAAGAATGTTGCTCACATATGGATGAGTTCTTTAAGGGTCACTAACTGGAGATACACACTCTCTGATTGGTAGTGGAGTGTTAACACTGTACTTGTTGTCAGTTAATTTGTCTGTTTAGGCCCAGTCACACACTGCAGGCAAAGGAATTCCATGTTTCATTGACAGGGCTATAAATTGGTCAATAAAATAAACTGTCTCACAGTAGCGACAGGTTATGACGTTATTATGGCTATGGATATAAAACACTCAATTAGTTGTCACCAAAATATTTCATGAGGCTGTCTAAGGCTGAGTAGAAACCGTTGAGGATGTTGTCTGCGTTATATGGATCAACTTGGTGTGGACTTGGTTGATATCGTTTATGTTGTTCCCTGTGTAATTTCATTCATTCTTCCATCTTCAAGAACCTCTTTATACTGGTCAGGATTGTGTTGGATACATCCTGGCAACACTGGGTAAGGGGCAGGAATACGTACTGAAAGGGACACCAGTCTATCGTTTACCTAGGGGCAATTTAATATAACCAACACACACTGACGTGTTTTTGGGATATGTGAGGAAACCAGAGAACCCAGAGAAGAATTAGAAAGTCCACACAGAAAGTAAGAAAAGCTCAGGATTGGATCGAGGAGTCTGGAGCTATGAGCAGGCAACACTCCTGTGTAATTTAGGATATTTGATTTGATTGTCAATATGCTGCTTTTTTTTTTCCTAATTTGAGTAAAATTTGAATTGGGAATTTCAGTCATCTGTTTCTAAATGTTTGTCATAGACAGCCTTAGTTGTGGTCCATTTATAAATTTTGGGATTTGTACATTTTCTTTATCCCTCCATTCTGTCTCTTGGTAACTGGGTTGAACAGCAGGGACCAGTCTGCGGTAAAGAGCACGGTAAAGTAAATGTGTGAGGCGGAGAAAAATATCCACCAACATTTTTCAGATTCCTGTTTTTTCCTCTCTCAGTTATCCACTTGTATTACATGTTGGCTGACTTTTCTTCAGCTCAGTGTTATTATATTTGGAGCAGAGCCAGGCCTCAGGAGCAGACTGTCTTATTTAGCGTAAACAGCTGTCACAGGCAGGGGTGGCAAGGAAATGGTGCACACACGCAGAGGTTGCTTGTAGTTTACATGTTTACACCCCGATGGCTTCGGTAATGCCTGGCCACACATAACGGCCACTAAGACCAAGCAAACATCGCCTGTGAGGGCGGTTCATGCTGAAATAAGTGTATCTGTGTGAAAGCTGGCAGCAGGACTCATCCAGTACTGTTTGGGTAAGAAAGATTGAAGAGGATGAGAGCTACAGTGTTTATCTCTCTAATCTCTCAGGGATCGACCATGACAACAAGGTGTTTTTTTTGGGGGGGACCCCCCTTCCACATATACTTGTCCCTTGTTGACATGGTAGAGACTGTCGTAAAGTTGTCTTTACATCAGAAAAACATCCAGAATTAATCTGTTCCTCAGTATATGGATCTCCTCCTGCACTCTGTATGGCTTTCTCTTCTGTAGACAGCTTTGGGAAAAAGTGCTGACGAGGCTTTTGCAAAGACCCGAAGCTCAGGCTTAGGTGCTGACTCTTACTGGCAACGCTGCTGGTAACCGCTGGACGCAGGTTATGGCCAAAGCAATTTAGCCACAGCCAACCTAAGCTCCTTACAGCAGCCACAATGTTTGTGCCGTTGTCTATTCTTATGCATAACAGCTTTGCTTCCTTGAGCAACCACTCCACAAGCACATTTTTTCAGACTCTCGGCAAGACTGCTGTGTGGTTGTCTGGGATAAATGCAGTTGAGGACAATGAGACTTGAGCAAGCAGTCAGAAATGCAGTGAACTATGATGCTCATGAATGGGATCACGTCTACCCTCGACCACTTACATTCTTAGAGGAAAATATCTGACATCTGTTAGTGCTTGATTTTTTTTTATTTGTGTCTTCTTATAGTTTTGGAACCATTGTTGCACAGCAGTAGCATGTACTGCTGAATTTCTCAGAAAACCTTTCTTTGAAAACCTCTATCAGAGTTCACCAGCTTTATCTCTAATAGTGCTGTGGAGATGTAAGTTGGGAAATCCACAAGGATCCTGTGGATGATTGGAAAACTTCCTGTAGTGATTGGTTAGCAGGCTCGGGGAGTAAAGGAATACATGTAACGGCATTACGTAATCAGGAAACAAGTCATCAGATTACAGGTACATTTTGTAATTAATGGGAATACTATCAGGATAAAAAAAAAATTGATTTAAAAGCAAAGAAATTAATCTTTTGACATAATATAGACAGCTGCGTGATTATAGATCTGGTTCTCTCTTGTAGTTGTGACTCACGTAAGCAGCCTCCTGATGCATGTGCAAATACATTTTGCACAAAGTTAATTTGGTAGAAATGAACACATTGTTCTCTAAAATCCTTTTATTAGCGTGACTATACGGCCTCCGGGATTTCTAAATTTGAGAAAATATCCGGGATTCAGCTTTAGTTTCATTATGATGTGCTTATGGTCTAATACTGCATCATGTGTGCACATACGTATTTGCATTGCTTTAATCCGTCTCTCCGTCTCTCTAATTCCCGCCTTCTCACACACCAATTGGTCGATTCTAAAAGGCTTACAGAAACTATTGGCCAAATTCCTGCCTCTCAACCATTAGCTTACTCTCAGCGAACGCGTGAAGGTGAAGCGCTGTTGTGTACGGCGTCAAACAGTTGCTTGACAATAGCAGCAAATGGATTCCATGGACATTCAAAAGAATGTAAGAAAAAATTTTAAACGTGGGCAGAGTGAAACCAATTTTATTTATATATGTTATAAAATCTGTGCATTTAAATGCCAGTACATTTGAATAGGAGTAATGATTTGTTGATAATGTTTAAAAATATAATGTACCACTTCTTCCTTCTTCCACAAAAGCCAGATCCCATTGCGCCCATTCCCAATCCCACCGACCCACTGCTGAATTAAGATGCTTTGTTTCAGCTCTGAGAGTTTGGAGACAGTATCAATTTTCTTTATAATATTTTAGTCTACAGTCTTTTATTATGATTTATTTTTATTATGTATTATGTATGTATTATTTATTTAATTTGATTTAATAGCATGCTGAGTTTACTTGATCAAATGACTTTGACTTTGCATAGTACTGTTGTGGAAGACATTCACAAGATAGCTTGCCTGATATCATTTCAAACTCATTCCTTAACAACACAAGGTGTAATTGAAGACTTTTGTTTGTCATCACCTCAGTGTTTCCTCTGTGCTCGCTGTGGAGCTCGAGTGAGGTGCCATGAGTCTCTAGCAATGATATTTGATGTTTGAGTCCCCATCTTTAACATCAGGCTTTTGAAGTGTTCTCCAAGTGGCCAGGACCATATGTGAGTGTGTTTGTGACTTGCTGTGCGCACCCCTGTGGTGTTCCACACTTTTGACCCTGTGGACCTTTTTCTGATCTGGGTTGTGTGCATGGGGTTGAGCAAGGGTATGGTGTGAGGTGGAGAGGGGTCTCATTACAGAGTTAATGATATACAACCAGGTATTGGTATTTGCATTCTCTATGATGTCAAAGGTGACATGAAAAGCTTAAGGGCTCATTCATATGGGTGTGTAGTTTGTGTCTGTCCATTGTCAGTGGCATAGCCAGGAATGAATTTTAGTGAGATGAGGAAATATGCTAACTGAAATCACTGGGTGATCGCTACAATTAAATTAGTAACTGTGGCTTTCTTGTGCAATTTGTGTGGAAGGCAGGCAGCACCTGAAGTGGTGGTGGTGGTGGTATTCAGAATTTCTCATATAATTATTTAAGACATAATCTACCATCACCCAGTCATGCTATATTAATAATGTTAATAGGTGTAGGAAATAAAATACCTTTATTACAGTTTATTATTTTTATAACATTTGTTAGACACTTTTATCCAGAGCAACTTACATTTATCTCCTTTATACAACTGAGCAGTTGAGGGTTAAGAGCCTTGTTCAAGGGCCCTACAGTGGTAGCGTGGCAATGCTGGGGCTTGAACTCTTGACTTTCCGATCAGTAACCCATGGCCTTTAACCACTGCACCACCACTGCCAGTTCCACTGAAAATGCTAGTGACTGGAGGAAAGTGACAGTTTACCTTACAAGCCAACGCTGCCTACTCTTTTTTTTCTCTCTCCTCCTCCAATATTTCATCCTGCTGTTACCTTGATATCCTTATACTTAGAGTATAACTAACTGGCTTTCAAATAGAAACTGGAAAGTACGTAATCCTGATTGGTTAATCCTGTTTTTCACCAGAGCAGCCACTAGGCTATAAAATTTGATGAAACAAAATAAGGAGTGTGTTTATTTGACATCTGTTGTGGTTGAATATGGGTATCATAATGATAACATTGACAAGGTGCACATCAGTATTCCAATATTAATCTGAATTTGGCAGTGTAAACTTTGCAATCCAATTGCACGATACAGATTAAGACAATATTCTGAGTCACACCCGGGGAATAGGAAATTTTAAATAACCTTATTCAGAAAATCCACTGAAAGGAGAGATATGCTTACGTTCAGTCTACAAGGAATTGTGCGTGCTAACACATGCTCAGCTATAACCTAGGTATTTAGGGATTGCAACTCAACAACCATGTATACATGAATATTATGTTGCCTGTGAGCATACAGACATATTCAGAATATGGCTGCAACTTGAATATAGACCTTAAACCAAATTTGACGTGCATGTAAACATAGTCACTGTTGACCTTTCATGAATATCAGTATAGTGCGATTGCGGAATTATACGTGACACGTGTATATATAATCATCTGTGCTGTATGTGTGTTATGTAAACTGCTCTTGAGTACACATTTGAAACTGTTATATGATATTTCAGGGAGGGTCAAAACTGAAATCTTTACACCTCAGATATGCGTCTGCTTCATCTGTGTGTATATGAAAGCCTTCAGGGGCCAGGAATCCCTGTGAGGTTTTGGGTGTTGATGTGTGGGTTGTAGTATTATTTGTTCAGTGTGTGCCGAGGTATGTGCAGAAATAGCAGACAGGAGGTTTCCGACATTGGGTGCTAAAATTGGAGGGAGTTTCATTGATTTGAGGCTGTGGTAACTGCACCTCTCAGAGAAGGGAGCACAAAACCAATTCCTGAAGAATAGCACATGTGAGGGAGTGCATCCAGCTACAGGTGTGAAAATTAGGTGTGAGATTTATGTGTGACAAATTACCACCAGGTGTGCTAATTAGATCCATTCCACTTCCCAACCATTTTAACCAACTCTCTTCTCTTCCTCTGTTTCTCTTACCCTCTTTCTCTGTCATTTGTCCCTGATCTTTTCTTTGCATTATATTTCTTTTCCTCTTAATCTTTTTTTAAAATCTCGGCTATTGTTGTATAAATCAACTACATGTTTTAGTTGAATAAAAGAAACAAAGAGAGAATGCTAAAGGAAACCACAATAAACCACGAGAAAGCATCTTAAGTAGAAGTTGTACATTTTCTATAATTTTTACGTAAAATAGAGAAAAAGCAGATCTTTCCGTGTTGCTGTGCATGTTCATGTATACATTTAATCAAAAGTGCTTTTTAAAATATATGAGAATCCATTATTTAATTAACACTACAGTTATTGCTTTAATGTTACTTACATTTACATTTATTCATTTAGCAGACGCTTTTATCCAAAGTGATTTACAAATGAGGAAATACAAGCAAAGCGATATATCAAGCGGAGAAAAATACAAGTATTGCTACCATGCAAGATTTTTAACTGAGTTCTAGAGAAGCAAAGTGCACAGAGTCGAGGTGTAAGGTATTTTATTTTTATTTATTTATTTATTTTTTGAAGGATAATGTGTGGTCGGCTTTTTAGGGATTAGTCGAGTGTTCACAGAAGAGGTGGGTCTTTAGCTGTTTTTTGAAGATAGTGAAAGATTTTTCTGCCTAGATTGAGGTTGGAAAGGGTTCTGGAAAGGGACCTTGAGCCATGCTGAGTATACACTGCTAAGCGTCGGTCGTTAGCCGATTGTAGATTGCATGATATTAACTTTATTTCAGAATAAGTAATAATTAATAACTGATTTAACAACTTTCTTACCATAGTCATTAGTGATGTATCCTTTGTAAATGTGACGGCTGTGGCTCAGTCGGTAGAGCGGGTTGTCCACTAATCGTAAGGTTGGCGGTTCGAATCCCGGCCCGGGTGATCCCATGCCAAAGTGTCCTTGGGCAAGACACTGAACCCTAAGT
>JAFFST010055712.1:254410-272829 GCA_022414735.1 Noturus placidus
TATATATATATATATATATATAAAATCAGTGAGAGAGGCCATATTAAAGGCCTATGCAGGGTCTGAGCAGAGACAACTATGCAGCTTTCACATTCACCTGTTTTACTATAATCTTGTTTTTCTGCTCTACACTGTCTTCTCTAACCTCAATCCTTTTATTTGAATTGTAAGTGGCTGGTGGTGTGTTTTCATGCATGATACATTACTGTTTTTCCATGCTCACTTTAGTCTGTATGCGATGTTTTGCCACAGTATATTTTCCCTTGGCTTCTCCTCTCTCTTCATAGTGGAATTGCTCAGTGTATGCAAGTGCAGTGGCACTCTCTGTTTCCTTTCGTCTACTCAAGACTTATTTGCGGTACGTGCTGCACGCAGCTTCACTATTAATAGAGAGGTCCAGTCTCGAGGAAACTATTTGCACTCTTAACACAGCCATAGAATTTTATTTTATTTTAATATTTTTTCATGAACCGCTTCGTTTAACATAGATGGGCCAAACTTGCTAATGAATGTAATTGCCGTCTTGGGGAAGTTTTATTAGCCAGCATGTATATTAAAAATTCATGTCTATCAACCCTCTGGATTTTTAGTCCCTGCTCACCTGATTACATGTATGTCATTTGTGGTTCTTGAATTATGCTCTTGTTACACTAAGTACACAAATATAATTGCGATGTAAGCGCACCATAAAAACAACACTTCCTGTAACTCTAGCTGTTTTCATTTTTGGTTATTTGATTGTGTTTTTCGCATTTTTTTTTTTTTTGATGGACTCTTTATGTAAGTGGGTTCATTTGTTCAAATAGCAATATTTATTTAACTGTTTCTTGGTATCCAGTGAGGAAGCTAAATAAATCACTCTGAACTAAAGATTTTCATTCACTCTTCAGACTGCTGAGTGTTTCAGCACACACAGGTCCTAGACTTTGGGTACACCCATGAAAATAGCTTATTAGATTAATAAATCTGAAATAGGCTGTGCACTGTCTCCTTTTTCAGTATCAGTGAAGTATAGAAAAACCTTTGTGTTAGAAAGAATAATTATCTTTCTTCTATGCTGGCTCATTTTGAGGCCCAAGTTTAGTTCCTCCTGCCTGACATTTCCCAAATTACTTTATTATCCTTAATTATTATTAAGCACTGGAACACATAATTATTGGCATATCTAGTATGATCAAGTATCAGTGAGGTCAGTGATTGGGGCTATTGTTAAAGTGTTCATTGAATGCACTAAAGAATCATTCTTTTGTCAGTTTGCCATTAATCACTTTGGTCAGAGACAGCACGTATGCACATTTCTGTGTGTATAAGCACACTGATATCCAGTGATGCCCTCTTCCTCACCATCATCGTTCCTACCTACAGTGTAGAGCACAATATCTTCAATATGTGAAATGTGATTATAAGACATTTAGTGTGTTTTCACAAATGTTCCAGATTATCACAATTTACATAATGATTGAATGGTGAATATGTAAATAGGGAAGAAATCCAAATATTAAGGGTGAGCCCACAAGTTCCCGGGATAAGCTCCAGATTCACTGCGTCCCTGAAAAGAATAAAGCAGTTACTGAAGATGAATGAATGAACAAATTTCAGGTTAATATTAATATAACCTTCTACTGTATAGGTTTTATTTTCTATATTAACAGTTCATTTGCAGGGACTTGTATGACAGACACACCAAATAATCTAAGGCGATTTATAAAGAAATGACAAATATTTTGTTGTGTAACAAAGAAATAACTACAGTATTGTTATTGATATAGGAAGACGTTTGTTTAACATTTATGGAATAAGTCTCCAGTGTCAGCACTTTGTAACAGTAATGTTATTTTTCTACGGGAATGTTCAGGACACAGGGCTTAGTGGTTTCCAATTTTTAAGTAACATGATAAGCTGCATATTTTGTGTGTCATATTAACTCCAAGAGAGAGGAAAATATAGAGAGACTAGTGAAGGAACAGCTGTTTATAGCTGCTTTAATGTAAGTGTAACTAACTAACTTGACTTGTGGAAATTCCACAACATTAAATGTTATTTATTAATAAATTAAAAATGACAATTGTTGGCAACACTGTGGTATATGAGCAATAAAACACTTTGCAATATGCTGTTATAGGAAGATAATCCACTTCAGGTGGGAACATTAACTCTGCTCTGGTCTGCCGGCGTCATCACTCATCATTGATTAATTTTCTTTAACAGCACATCCTGTCATATTTTATTCCTTACTTAACTTATATGCCTGTAATTTACATTTTACCTCTCAGCTGTAATATTAAACTGGCCGTACCCCACCCAGAGCTCATTGCGCTTGACATCTCTGTTCTAACTCTGCCAAATTGCTTGGCAAATCATTGTCCATTCTTCTTGATGTATCTGTTACAACACTGCCAATTGTCGTGATCCGCCTTCAAATCAGCTTTGGAGGTCAAGGAGTTTCTATTTAAATGATTCTTTCTGTAAATCTCCGCTGGTGTGTGTTGTCTTGTTGTGGGATACACGCACAGTTCCGTTCGTAGTATTTTTTGTACAAATTGTCAGATGAAGGTATTCATTATTTTCTATTTAAAAAAAAACTTGGGGTAGCTCATTATTTTCATTTCTCACACCAAGCTCTGTTATTCTCTGAAGTTAGAGTGTATCATATTATTGTGTTCCTTTTATATCTTGTATGTTGCACCAGAGTCCTCAAAAAACATCATCCCACTGTGTATGAGTAAATGGATGTGATGACAACTAAATGCAACTTTTCTACTAATGCTGTCATTATTAAAGTCCATTTCCAAGCCCTTGAATTAGGCTTTGAGAGCATTTCTCAATCCTTTGTTAAAACAGTGGATAGTATTCCTCCCAGCTGACCTCTTAAATTACACTGGATTCCAAAGGCTTCGTAAATAAGTCCCTGAATGCTACCTATTATGATTTCTTTACTCCCCTATACAACAAATTACATTTAGGGACCTAAATGGGATTATGCTCAGACTATAAACATGTATGTTTAAACACATGTCAAAGTCCCAAGTGGACCACACAGCACTGGTGCAGAGAGGAAGCAGAAGGAAACTGAGGAGACATGCACTGGGTTATATCACTATTACCATGTGATGCCTAAAAGCAGACACTATACATCAGGCTTGGGTTACATTAGAAAAGAACTTCTATATAGTTATGGATTAAGTGGATACTGGATATCAGAGAATGGGATAAAGCAGCGGAGAGAAAAAAAAAGCCTAAGAATATGAAGGTCCACTATTTCTGGCAATGTTTATGTCATCATCCTGTTTCCATCACTCTCAGTTTATATTCCACTACGAATTACTTGCAGATTTTACAGATATTCAGGCTTCACACTTTATCCGACCAACCGGATTTATGCTTTACAGTGAAAGTGCGAAAAATGCTTATAAGTGTTTGCTTTAGTGAACTGTTCTGATGATGGTGTAGTTATTCTACAGGATTCCACAGCAGCCATCAGGCATGGAAATTCAGTGTTGCTTGGCTGCTCAGAGTTGGAGCTTGGGAGTCGGTTGCTGTGCCAACGCTCCCCTACAGGCACTTCAGCCTATTGTGGCAGTGTGTGGCGGGAATCCCTGGGGTGGGCTACTGCGTGGCCCATAAACACTGTTTATTAATAGGCGCTTGACTGCTTTCGAAAATGAAACGCCTGCTGAGCTCCATTCTGCGCCTTCCTCTGCCCCCGTCATCAAACAGAGAAAATACACTAGAGAAGAAGAAAAGGTTGTATTTAAGAAGAGAAGAGAAAGGATTTGCTAGGGAAAAGGCTGCTAGAGAAAATAAAAGTCTTAATGGTTGTATCTCTGTAAACAGTCCTGTCAGCACCCTTAAGTAATCCTCCAGCATGTGACTGATGTTTCCAGCCATCCAGCTCAGCTTACTCTGCACAGGCCTACAAGTTTCCCTAGCAGCAAAAAAAAACTCGTTCACTGATGGTAGCAATGCAGTTTTGACTACTTTGACAGCAGGAAAGAGAAGAGAAGAGAAGAGAAGACAAGAGAAGAGAAGAGAAGGGAAGGTTTTACACTCATATGCCAGTGGACTCAGTGGCTAATTTCACTGATGGTAGCCAAGCAACTTTATCCTACTCAAACAGCAGGAAACAATGTGATGAAAACACACATTATTAAGCCCTTTTGGAGAGTGCTATGCATGCGATGGATGATATGACGTAAGAGACAGACACTTACTTCTAACCAATTACTTCAAATGGCTCCAGGATTTAGCTTCAAGCCGAAGCACCTGGTGTGATGCCATCGATTTCCCATTTCTGTAAAAGGAGAAATGTGTGCCATTCTTTCACTTATCATCTGCACTAAACTAATTTACTTTCCTACTATAGGATGTGTCGAGCTAATCCATCTGCTAGACTAATACGTCAAGAGAAACTCGGTTAAGATGGCTTTTAAAGATGTGTCTGTATTTGTGACTTGAAAGTTATAATCTAAGCTAACTTCACAATGTATAGATAGCGAAAATTTGACATTTGAACTTAGCCCATCACAGCCGTTCAGAACGGAGCCGTACCAACAGACAAAACAGACCAGATCTGATATCTTCATCACTTCCAGGAACTGAGGTTTACACACAGCTGGTTTGCACTTAACAGTTTGTCTCTATGGACATCTGCCAGTGCCTCCACACCTGGATCAGAGTGTTCACCCTGCTGCTTTTGCTTGCATACATAGACATCCGTCTTTGTTAGTAAGAATGGATGGACAAGTCTGAAGCTGGGAATAATTTGATTCTCATGCCAGGTGAGTCTGGGAGCCAGTGAAGGAGACGATAGAGAGGAGTAATTGCCCTTAATCTGTCATGGATTGGGCTTTCCATGACACAGACCATGCGCAGATCTGATTTCCTGTACATACAGTCTCGCCTGGAATTCTCTGTGTTAATGAAGAACTTCAGTACCATGACTGAGAGATATCACTCTCCTCCTCCTCATCCAAGCATTTCAATTATGCATTCGGCATCTGACTTGCTGCCCATGTTTGGTTTGGAAAACCAAAATGCAGATCCATTTTTGAGCATCTTTATATCAAACATGCTCATTTCTGTCCTGCCATCAAGCCAGCACAGATGCATGCTTCCACAGACAGCTAATTTACTTCTATTGGCACGTACACTCATTCCTGTCTGCGGAGCAGTGCACTAGGCCAACTCATCCAAAACAAATAGCAAGCGCTGCACTTTTGCCATCACTGAGCAAAACCTCTTGGATACACTTAGAAAATAGATGCCGAGGGAAAAGGCAAGAAAGCCACTACCTTAACATATTTATTTGATTGTTGCCAGGCTGCTTGGTGTTCTTCACAGCAGCATGGGGCTTGTCGTAGGAGAAAGGGTTCTATCGACGATGACTCCAAATGAGATTTGGTCCTGGCATTAAACTCAGGAATGATTAATGTTGAATTCTAGACATTGAATTATGTCTAGGTATTATCACAGACTGAGTTCTGAACAGACGCCGGGTGGCCAGCAGGAGCATGGGACATGTCGCTTTCCCAGGACAAGTGGCGCTCACTAGCTGGCTGCTGTTGTATCAGAGTGATTATTCATGGCCATTGCCAAGCCTGTTGTGACTGCTGGGTCTGTGGCCTAATCTTCCTTTAATTATCTCAATCTGTAGCACTGACAGAGAGCCAACTCTGTGTGATCGAGCTTGGTGTGTCCATGCAGCCATTAACACCACAATCTCCTTTCATCCGCCACATAAAAATATGAAGCTGAAGAATGTGTGAGGTCATCCAGAGGTCACCAACTGTTTTTTTGTTGTTGTTTTTTTTATCATTGATTATTAATAACATTCAAGTCAATTCATTTGTATGAATCTCCTGAAACTGAGACCGACGGAGATCAATTCAGAAATCATAAATACATTTTTGTCAGCATTTTCTCATCCAAGAACTCAAATCCAGTAAGCAGGCATTGAGTTTGTTGCTGATATCTTGGGGTTAAAGCCCAGTGCACCAATTGGGACTTTCTTTCAAGGTTTATCCACTGGCATTCCTCATGGTTCCTGGTTACAAGAAACCCACATCGTCTTTTGTTCGGGCTCAAAAGAATCCCTGATAGCCAAAAATTGGATTCAGCTATGATCTTGAGCAAACAATGCTATGTTCATGTGCTCACGTCAGTCCAAGCATACTGTAGCTTAGTGTATATTATACTGCTATTTAGAAAGGGAGCATCTGAAAGAAGAAATAGCATAAGTATGTGTACAGTAAACAGATAGCTACACAGCATAACAGTATGTTATAACACATCAACTAATATGCTAAGCATCATCCATCTTCAGCTATTTCTCAGAGTTAACCATCTAGTCTTATATCACAGACTACAAATTCTCACCTGTTTTCTACATCTCAGTCACACTGTGCTAATTTCAGAGGGCCTCTGGAAAATCTTCCAAAGTAAGACCACGCTTTCTCACTCTCTCTCTTTCACACAAATACTATGTGAAAGTATTTTTCTCTCACACGTACAGTGTATCTCTCTCTCCATCTTTTTGCTATGGTTACATTCCTTATGGGGGGGATTTAGGAGCCTCTGATTAACTCCCCACAAAGTGCCCTGCTCCCTGACCAAAATAAATATGGCCGCTGTCATTCTGTCAGCAACTGCATTCAAAGAGCAATATTTGAAACACACGACGATCCTGCCGGCTTTTATATGGAGAATTCATCTTCATACCACAGGCATGAGCCATAAACACAGGGACTCCTGTGGACAAGGGCTCCCTTCTCCACATCTCCGTCATCTGTCCCTCTCAAACCAGGAGAACCATGGCTCATTTACAGGACAGATTTCATTTTTTTCATATCTGGCAATGCTTTTAGTGAAATATAGGCACCATGGGAGTCCTGTGAAGTTCTTGTTTATGAGAGGAAGAAATCATTCTTGGAATACATTATATATAGGATATGATGTCCAGGATGGTTCAGCGGGTATTTGAGTGGTATTTGGTGATAGTTTAAGAAGAAGTGCGAAGACAGTGAGTAGTCTTCGGCTTTTCTGCCAGCCATATCCTCTGCTTTGCCCCTTGTATAGGGCCCCCATATACGCTTTCATCTCTATACACCACACATGGCAAGCCACACACTTCCTCCTCAGTCCTCAGTAAACATGCATATTTATGCATACACACACATGGATGCGTATACATGATGATGTGAATATGTAGGATTTGTTTCAGCTGAGCATTGCCATGACCCAGACTGCCTTCTCTAGAGAGAGCATGGCCATCCACATCTGGAGCCCAGTTGCAGCAGTTCAGGTTGTAGAAACCTCTGTCTTTTTTCCCTTGCCTCTGTCTGTTCCCTCCCTCCTCTCTGCCATCTTCATTGAGACATCACAGCTTGTAATCAGAACATGATGATGTGCCTGTGGAGAGAAGTAGTGGTGTCTGACCCACTCATGTCCAGAGGGCTGGACCACTCAAAGAGACACCTAGTCAAAACAAAGACCTGTTTCTGGGTGGTTAAGTAAGGATGTGAGTTTTGGAGTTTGCTCTGTGTCACTTTAATCATGTGCGCTCCAGCAGAATGCCAAATTACAGGCGAGACACCACTGCTTTTACAAACATATGGGCTTGAGACACATGCCAGTGTTTAAAGCTTTATCTGGAAAAATTTGCTCCAAATGATTCACTCCAAATGTTGCAGTTTCTCATGATATGAAGCCTTGTACTCAGCAAGTAGGTTTTTTACGTAGGCTTTTAAACAGTGCCCAAAAAGGTTAACACTGTGCAATAAAAGAAATCCCTAGACTCAAATACTGTTCATTTTCTCAAGTTTTTGTGCTTATTTGTTTGTGGTATTGTTTCTTCCTAACTTTTGCCTGGCCTCCAACCTTGTGTGTTTAGAAGGAATAATACCTGGATGTCCGACAAATCAGCACTACCCTGCAGTTACAGTTGGATCTTTTCACTGACATGCTCTTAGTTTTTCCCTTAACGTATGCAACTTTAACAGAAATAGTCTTTTTAACTGCCTTGCATTTCTTAACATCTTTCTGTTGGTACATCGTTTCAGTAGCTCCGTTCCCAAATCCAAGAATCTCCATTTTGAAATCGCCAACCAAAATGACATAGCGGTCAAAAGCAGAGAAAGTGCGCATATAGCGTGGAAAATGTTTGCCATATGTATTTGAAAGTGTTTGCTTTCACGGAGGGGGTTGCTTCAGAGCTCCTGTAGCTCTGCAGGTAGTTGATAAAAGCTGTCTGCTTCACTCAGATGTCCACATGAGTGCTGTCCACCGGCATTCAAGTGTGTCTCATCTCGGGGATAAATGCTCACTCCATACTTCTTAGGATGTAACATCAAAAACACTCAGACACACATTTTGTCCACAGCTCATACAGATGTGTAAAATCTATTTCCTCTGTTTTTGTCTCAGGAGGATATGGCTTTGAGCATGCTGACATATGAAAGGTGTTCGGGGAGATTTTAAATGGAAGGGTATAAACGAGATCGGGCGTTTTTGCAGCAACTTGAAGTGTTTCCCATGTAGCGCTGCCTTCTCCTCAACTTTAGTGTGTAAGCCTGGTGATTAGCAGAGGCCCCTTGGCCTCCTGGCCACTTCCTCTTTTTTAACATAAAATCTGCTCCTTCAAACACAAGGCAGATTTTCCCCTGCTAGGCTGTCATGAATGACAAGTATGATGGGCCTGACATATAAAGAACAAATCAAGCTAGTCCATTAACTTCTCCAACCTCCATATATATATATATAAACCAGAGCATTAAAAAAAAATATGGAAGCTAATAGCAGGAGTACACATCAGTTTCAGTTATTCGATATCACACCTGGTAGTACGACTATATACATTCATGACTGTTTCCCAGTTTGTATGTGTGTGTTCTCTCAGAAGTCTCCAAACAAAAAAAAAAAATCCTCTTCTCTCATGCTCAGCATTCTCTAAACCTTTCCTCAGCCCATGTTGCCTTCATTCCTATAAAGCAAAATGTTTTGGAGCATGGAAACAACAGTCCAACAGTGCAGTTTTAGCAGTTCTCAGAAAGTTACTCAGATATTTTCAGGGGAAAATGGAGGCCTTGTTTCTCTGAAAGAGGAAAACTGTAGTGCTCTTATTGGCTGAGACACACACACACACACACAGTATACTGTATATGCTTTCCACCACCTTTATCATGGGCAGGAAATGCAGCTTCAGGGCTAAAATAAAAAAACATGTTCCTTCAAATGGTTTGTGCAATGGTAGTGTGAAAAGGTCACCATCTTGGAAGAGGTGATTTTTTTTTTTAGTACAATTTCATGACAACCATGAACAGTAGGTTTTAAATGTACAGTTAGCCCACAATATGTTATGGTTGTACAGAATGTTTTGTCTATCTGATGTAGTAAGTGTAATGTTTGGTCTCATTTAGTTCTTTTAAATAAAAAACTGCAGGCTAGAACTGGCATATATTCCTGTCCTTGTGAGGACACTTGCTAAAAACATGTCAAAGTCTTTAATAAATCAGACAGAGCTTTACATATGTCTCATCGGAAATGTAGCACAACATATACGCAGTAATTAAACAGAACTGTAGCTACTTATGTTTCATTTTCTAAGTCACACCGAACTGGAGCTCCATCCATTTTGACCCAGATGTGAACCAGACAACAAGTATCAACCTCTTCATAGCAGTCTGATGTAACTCCATGATGATACTGTATGTTGGTAGAGTTCAGGGGAAACTCAGGAAAATTTTTAGCTGTTTAGGTTGAAAACATCTAAATGTTGCTTAAGTACAATGGTGAATAGCTGTGATCTAATGGAACTTCTTCATCTTAACAGGTGAAAGTGATCTCATGGCTTTTTGTAAGAAGTATTCTGAAACAAATTTCTGATATCATTGAAGGACCATGGGTTTTTTTTGTTGTTGTTGTTGTTGGTTTTTATTTTTTCCACAGATGACTGGGATTCTTAGCTATTTGCAGGCTGTCCATTAAGCAGTGGGGATGGAGTGGTCAAAAATAATTAATATAATAAATATGTGAGGATACAAGTTTAAAATGGAACAGAGGTTCAGTGGAGATGTTTTCACTGTGAGCTTGTCTGAGGAAAGCAGCTAAAACTGCAGCTAAATCTCACTACTAACAATGATTACCTCAGAAACAACAAAAGAAAAAAGTGCTTCAAAACAGTCAAGAAAAATAACATAACATGACGGAATGAAATATATTTATCCTGCACAGGCTGTGTTTAAAAAATTATATGCTACTTGGTTGATAAATTAGTTGAAGTCCTTTCAAATGTCATGATTACGTCACATCTCAGTCGTCCTCTCTTCAAATGCTTTATCCTGTCAATTCCCATCCCTGCATACACACTTCTCTCTTTAGACTTCGTTTGGTGTTTTGGTGTCCTCCGTTCCCAACCTGCCCCGGTTTTCTATTTTGATATCCCATCAGATGGTTGTATCTTCAGAGAGCATAGTTTTTACCTGCTGCTTAATCTCCAGAGAGAACAGCTGACATTCTTAGAATGAGGAAATAATGACACACCTAATCTCAACATTGGCAAGTTTTCATCTGAAATACATGTGTTTTAAGTCATACCATGTGATACTAAGCAGAGCACAGTGACGAAAGAGAGAGTTGGATAAGTAGTATCCTGTGTAATCGTGTTAAGCTAAGTGAAGCTTTGCAGAAAAGGCTCTTGTCAGCCTGCTGGCAAGATGAACTTCTGCTCCTAGATCATCTGCTGTCTTTGCATTTCACTCTTCTGTTATCAGTCATCTTCATCTTCATGCTTTGTCCTGGTTTTCTTTCGTTCTTTCAATAGCTTTTTTATTTTATTTTTTTAATCTAAGTGTCTGGGAAGGAAGTTTGTTATTGTAAAAAATGCTAGACTGTGGTAATCTAAACATGTCTCTTATACCTGGTTTATTGACTTGTGGAGAACTCTCTTGTGATTGTAGTCATGTGCATGATGCAACTCCAACTTGTTCTAGCACAAGCTACAGTAAATCATACAAGACTGACCAGAAAGGGTTTTCTTATAGTACTGCATGACCATTTTTCTTCGATGTTGCAAGGAAGAAAATCTTGCAAGGTTTGGCTTTGTAATATTTTGTCTTATATTTGTGACAAAATAGCTGTCAAGCTCTTGACAGAATTGGGCCGATAGGATAGTCAGTCGTCCTAGAGAGATACACGAATTTGAGCTCAAGAAAGCAACTGAAGCAGTGGTTTCAAATAAATTTCACTGAATCTCAAAAGAACATGAATACTTGGATGTAAAATGTGACACTCTTGAGCTCTTGAAAATGGATTGGGTTGTAAAACTGGAGGATATTCCTATCCTGCTAACACAAACACACACACACACACACACATACACACACACACACACACACACACACACACACACACACACGGCTAATTTTGTTTAATTTTCTAAGTCAAACAGACCTGAACCAGACATCAGGAATCAACCTCTTCATAGCAGTCTGATGTAACTCCATGATGATATGTTGGTGGAGTTCAGGGGAAACTCGGGAAAATGTTTAGCTATTTAGGTTGAAAACATCTAAATGTTGTTTAGGTACAATAGTACAATAGCTGTGATCTAATGGAACTTCTTCACA
The DNA here is from genome assembly GCA_022414735.1 of Noturus placidus. Classification (NCBI taxonomy): domain Eukaryota; kingdom Metazoa; phylum Chordata; class Actinopteri; order Siluriformes; family Ictaluridae; genus Noturus; species Noturus placidus. The sequence continues at coordinate 266,032 of JAFFST010055712.1, forward strand.
CTAACGGGTGAAAGTGATCTCATGGCTTTTTTTTTAAGAAGTAGTCTGCTTAGTATTCTGAAACAAACTTCTGAAAGTATTGAAGGATCATGGGTTTTTTCCCCACAGATGATTAGGATTCTTAGCTACTTGTAAAATGTGACGCTCTTGAGCGATTTGGTCACATTTCGTTTCTGTTCATTTTTCTTTTACCACTCATTTCTAATTTGGACCTTGAGTCAAGTGTCTGAGAATACTCAACAGAACATATGATATAAGGAAAGGAAAGTGTGTGAGAGAGAAATGCCTGTGCACTTTTTTCTTCATGTTGACACACATGCACACATCCACAGTCCTTTGCAAGTGTTATGTGTTTGCTTTGAGATAGAAGAGTCCATAGTGTGAGATGTGGGGAGCTGGCTCTAACTACACTCCCCTTCACAGCATTATAAATGTATGTGTGAGGAGGCCCTTAATGGCTGCTAATCCAATTTCTGCTCCTGGAATCAAATCTCCCTGGCGCCAGTAGACCTCTTGTTCATGCACAAATAATGGTCTTTGCATTGGTGTGTTTAGAAAAAATCACGTACCGCCAAAAATGCTTTCTTTAACCACCTGAGTCCACCTGAATCTTTTAAACATTATTTAATATGCTTCCATTTTATCTCACACTCTCACTTCATCGCTTGCCCCTTTTTTTGAAGGGTCTGGAGGGGAGAAGAACGTTATTACTTGTTGGTCCCCTGAAAGATGAGAAGGTTTTGAACATAAGGAATAGAGAGTCTTTGCAGAGAGGCCAATTTACCGCTCTCGCATAATGCTTTCCTGAGGTCAGCCATCGATTTGCTTTAAACCACATGCTGCTCTGATAAGATTAGGCCTTTCGATTCCTGAACTACTTGAGTCATCAAGATGAAGTCACTTTGAGTTGGACAGCAGACCAGATAGCTCTCTGGAGCAGAAAAGATAGTTCTCTTTTCATTAGGTCATGGCCTCGCTCATAACAGGTTGATTTTGCTTTTCTTTCTTTTGCTCTCTTTGTGCAAGAAACAACATGACCATCTACAGAATCTGTGAATTTACCACCCAAGTTTAATAGTAATGGAAAGGGAGATGGCTCTCCACAAGGGATGGTGAGGTTGGTGTGCAAACACCAGAGTTAGAGGAAGCATGATTGTGTTTCAACAAACGTTGGACAGAAATTGTCATTATCTGATAGTAGTATGGAACAACACAGTGGTGCACAGCAGCTCCAGGATCTCCAGTTTGATCCTGAGCTCGGGTTACTATCTGTACAGTGTTTAGCATGTTCTCCCTGTGTCCAACTGGGTTTCCTCCGGGTGCTCTAAATTTCCTCTCATGTCCCAAAAACATGAGTGTTGTTGGGTAATCTGTGTATGTATGTGTGCATGGTGCCCCATTAAGGGATGGATCCAATCTAGGGTGTATTCCTTACCAGGTGAGGGTTTGGATCCACTGCAACCCTGAGCACGATAAAGTGCTTACTAAAGATGACTGAATGGACAAATGGATGGGTGGATGGACAGATGGACTGATGATGGACGGATGGACGGACAGATGGATGGATGGATGGATGGATGGATGGATGGATGGATGGATGGATGGATGGATGGATGGATGGATGGATGGATAGACAGACAGATGGATGGATGGACAGATGGATGGACAGATGGACGGATGTATGGATGGATGGATGGACAGATGGATGGACAGATGGATGGATTCATGGATGGACAGATAGATGGACAGATGGACAGAAGGATGGATGGACAGATGGACGGATGGCTGGATGGATGGATGGACAGATGGATGTACGGATGGATGGATGGACGGACGGATGGATGGACGGACAGATGGATGGACGGACAGATGGATGGATGGACTGATGGACGATGGATGGATGGACGGATGGACTGATGGATGGATGGATGGATGGATGGACAGATGGATGGATGGACGGATGGATGTATGGATGGACGGACAGATGGATGTACGGATGGATGGACGGGTGGATGGGTGGACAGATGGATGGACGGACAGATGGATGTACGGATGGATGGACAGATGGATGGACAGATGGATGTAAGGATGGATGGGTGGACAGATGGATGGATGGATGGATGGATGGATGGACGGACAGATGGATGGATGGACAGATGGATGCATGGATGGATGGATGGACGGACAGATGGATGTACGGATGGATGGACGGATAGATGGGTGGACAGATGGATGGATGGACGGATGGATGGATGGACGGACAGATGGATGTACGGACAGATGGATGTAAGGATGGATGGACAGATGGATGTAAGGATGGATGGACAGATGGATGTAAGGATGGATGGGTGGATGGACGGATGGATGGATGGACGGACAGATGGATGTATGGATGGATGGACAGATGGATGTACGGATGGGCGGATGGATGGATGGATGGGTGGACAGATGGATGGATGGGCGGATTGGATGGATGGGTGGACAGATGGATGGATGGACGGATGGATGGATGGACGGACGGATGGATGGACGGACGGATGGATGTACGGATGGATGGACAGGTGGATGTACGGATGGATGGATGGATGAACGAATATTATTCTTAAGTAAGAAGTCTTGCAGAAATCAGCCGTTTTTTATACAAAGTGAATGGACATTTTCAAGTATGAAAAGTACAACCAAAGCATACAGCTGTGATAAGAGCCAACTTTGCTACATGATTATGCTTCTATTTTAGAAGCATTTTCTATTTTCTATTTTATTGCATGACAGTTATAGGATGTAAAATAGTGAAAAAATGATTGCAATGCCAAGATCTACAAGGTACAGAAAGGGCAAATAAACATGGAGTAAGGTACAGGTCAGCAATATACAACAAGGAGGAGAAAATACCATTATAATGCAGTATACAATTTCAAATAACATCATCAAGGAAACATCAGAGTGCTGCCAAGAGCGACATAATACAGTAAACGTAGATGCAAAATTGCAGACTGCACATACAATAAAGAGGAAAGAAACCAAGCAGCGCACAATATGCTTTTAACTTTAACATTGTCATACAGAAAGGCATCAGTCTGGAGAGACGTAAAGCTCTCTCTCCCTCACACATCCACACTAGCACACGGATGTACAGGTTCAAAAGCAAACCCACACCAGTGGATGGTGACCCATTTCCCATGTGGCTAAAGGAAGACTGAGCAAGCTGAGAGTAATGAGCTAATGTATATGAGTAAATTGAATATGTTTTCCCTGAATTGTTTGTTTGAATGAGTGCAGGCGTTAACATCTCTGTACAAATGAAAAGCAGTAAGAGGTTTTGTTTTACACCACCACACTATTTTTACGTAAAAAACTCATTCAAAGAACCTATTTCCGCTCCGTCGTTTTCCACTTCAATTAGTTTTTCGACACTTTATGTGTGCTCATTGTAAAATTACACCAGCCTAGGAGGGCATCCTGAGATTAAATGTTGGCAAATTAATTGAAAATAACTCTCAAATGACTATTTATTCATTCGTTATTGTGTGTGGCTGAGACCAAGAACAAGTCCCATTAAATGCTCAGGACGTCTTGATATGATTTTCCATTTTTGAGCATAGTTTCAGCCAAATAATGATGAAGCATTCAGGTGGTGTGGGTTGCCCTCTAGCTGCCAGTTATGAAATATGATGAAGTATTACCTCAGTGTTTTCAGAAAACTTTCAAGCGCTGTGAGTCTGAGTGCAACTTATATTAGCCATATTCACAGCACACCACAATAGTATAGAATAAGAGACTATAATACGATCTTAATGAAAAGGGTGTCAAATCATAACAAGGGTCTTGCTGTAATTCGAGGAGGAAAGAAACATGTGTTCTGTTTTGTTCTAGTGGAAACAGAACTGTGTCCTTTATTGCCATCAAATGTAATTCCTTTTGAGTTGATTGCAGCAAAGGTCTGTTTATAAAGCGCATAGCAACACTGTTTCGAATGAAAAGGACCTCTTTAAATGGCAATTAGTGAAAAAAAAAAAACAAGCCTATGGTCCAGATGTTCTACAGTATGCTGTGTCTGTGTAAAGTCATAACCTTGCTGTAACTCACTAGAATAGAAAGGCACATTTGTGAAACAAGTTCAGCAGCTTTTGTGTTTTGAAACGAGGCTCATGGAAACCTTCATGTCTTCCCGAACAGCATGAGTTGAAGTGGGGAACGTAATGGTGTGGGAGCTGAAATTTTGGAGGCCTCTCTGGCCAAATAACAAGCGATCGCGTGAAGACAACATTTTTTTGGATCCTGCCAAATTGCTAAACTGGAAGATTTTAATCCCAAAAATAGTGTGATTGGAGTAATAGCAGGAAATTGCCCTTGGAACATTACGTGAAACCGTTCCATTTTTGTGCCACTGAAAAGAGCTAAAACAGCCACACTCTTATTCTCAGGGTTGTTTCCACTTAAGAAAATCATTTTCGGAGAATTTACAGTGCTGTGCTGGGAAGGGCACTGGGGCAGCTGCTTGAGCCAAAGCACCCAGCCATGGGTGAGAGAGTCTCATTTCAGATAAACACACCACACATTACTTAGGCCTCGTTTTTGCTGTGCTAAACGGCCCGAACCAGTGCAATAAAGAGATATTAAGCTGAGCACTGAAACCTGACTACAGAGGAGATCATTTTCAGCAGCATTCTTCCCTGCACTCTCTCTGAGTGTGAACTATAGAAAGTGCTCACTGGCTCAATATCCATTTATTTTTCCACTCAAGCCTGACTAGTTTTCCAAATATTGGCTATTAAACTCTCAACTTTGACTTCATCAAAAACGCTCGCAGCCTCCCAAACACCAAAATACATTCATTTGAGCCAATTGCTGTTGAATTGAGTTGCCACTGCGCATGTATCACGCCACTATTTGCAATGGAGCACCCTGCGTATTAGTCCTCATTTTCCCAACATGCTTTGCAGTTGTGCGCTCACACCTGGGCTGCATTAAGTCTGGTTTAAGAGTAGCTTAGAGGTTATGAAGTTTCTCTCATTTCACTTCATTTGCGCTGGTGTGAGAACTCGACAGAGTGGGGGGGGGGGGACAGGAGATAGAAGGAGTTGATTTAATTTGAGGTTCTGCTACGAACGCTGCTGTGAAAAATGAGTATTTTGTTGTCTGTGTTTGCTGCAGGGGGATCAGGGAAGCACAAGCCCAAAGATCAGAAGAAGAAGTCCAACAAGCAGAGGCTGCGCTTCCGAGCTCAGAACCACCACAGTGACCACCTGGCCTCGTTGAGGGCCAGCCAGTAAAGACTGAGATTTCCACATGGAACGAAGATCAGAAAGCTGCTACCCGCTGCTCAACACACACTCGTACATGCACACAGATACATACACACACACACACACATACACACACACACACACACACAAACACAAATGCAATTCCTCACAGTCTCTTAAGCTGTACACACACATTCACACATGCGCTGTGTATTTGTACCTCCTGCTGCTTCCGTCGTGCCGGTGCCCCAATGCGTGACCCTTCTCGACATCATCAAGCCGTACAGCAGCTGTCGATACCCAGTCTGAGCTGGAAGATGAGGAAAACAGAGCTGAACGAGGACTGAAGGAGTCATGGACTTTAAGGTTGGAGGATGAGCAACGAGGAAGGGAGAGAGAGAGAGGAAGAGAGAGAGAGAGCGGGAGGAGAATAGATAGAAGGAGGGTGGATGGAGAGAATAATGTCTTGAGAAGAAAGAGACTTGTCTATATTTATGTAAAATGATGTGCGCATTGATGGAGGCAGAGTGGGCCATGTAATGCCTTTTTTTTGGTTGGCTCTGTACATTTTTTGAGAGTAATCCAGTATAATGTGTAGTTGCAAAGTATTTTATTCTTGGCACAAGATGTTTACGTCCAGACTGCTTTATGCTCTAACTGTATATTGTGGATAATAAAAAAATTTAGTTGTTCACCTAGCATGGCCACAAGCTCATGTGTACATAGTTGGTGAGTTTATCTAATGATATTATTAAAGTAAAACATTACTGTATTTTCAGTATTGAACTCCTTCACCATTAAATGTGTTAGTAAAAGGTTATAATACCAGCTACAGATTTAAGATTAAAAAAAAAAAAAAAAAAGTAAACAAAACATAGCCTTCACATAGCTATTACATTTATATGGTATATATTTGATTTATTTATTGATTTTGATTTTGTATTTTTTGTGTTTGTTGACAGTTTTTTCTCTGTATCTGTTACTACTCTGTGCTGAAATATTCTTTGAACACTTATAACAATACAGATATCTCCACCAGTGGAACCAGTTTCTGTCAGATGTGTCTAATAACTGTTCTTTAGAAGAACTTTTCATGCTTTAAGCTTTAAACTGACCCATAATAGAGCAGCTGAAATATTACAGGCAATGGAATGTATATATGATGTTCTATTAAAAATGCAATTCATGCCATCTATGTGATACTGTTTTGTATTTCTAGTAAATTAAGGTGACTTATCGGCCAGGTCCATAGCTTAACACAACAACTGTAAGCCAAGGGTGCCCAATACGTCGATCGCGATCGACCGGTTGATCGCAAAGGAAGTGTGGGTAGATCGGCATTCAAAAAAATATAGATGTTAGGGTTGAGATCTTGTCTTTTCTCTCACAACGCTTGTGCGATCAAACGCTTTCAAGACTTTGCTTTACTGGAGCCAGTTGCTACATTCATGTGAGGTTGATTCACTCGCATCGAAAATTGCAACGCTGTTTCACCTAAACTCGTCTGAAGTGAAGTATACTCAGTATATAAATGCGAAACACACACACACAC
>JAFFST010055714.1:1967-33832 GCA_022414735.1 Noturus placidus
TACTTGTGTTGTCCTTGACTATTCTTTAAATTGGTTTGATGTTCCGAAACACTTAAGTGTGACAAACATGCAAAGGAACAGGAAATGAGGAAGGGGGCAAACACTTTTTCACACCACTGTATGTTCTTCCAGATATCAAATCATAAAAATAATCTTGATTTCAACAATTTCTTAAATTTTGCATTCATACATGCATATAATGCTAGCCGGCTAATTAATCTGACAAAACCTGACATGATTTCTGAATTCCCATAGCCATCTAGCTAATAGAAGCTAACCTAACAGGATTCCGGAAAGGATTTTAATCGTATTCGTGAATGTTCATAACCTCCACTGCTAATACTAACAAGGTAGCTAAAATAAGCTAACTTTAACAAATTTCTGAAAAGTCAAATTAATAAATATCAGTGGTATACACTGCTAGCATTAGCAAGCTAACTCGACTGGATTTCTGAGCGGTAAAATTGAAAATATTCACAATCTTCCCTGCTAACGCTAGCAAGCTGGCTAATATGAGCTATAGTATTTCATGAGATTTTTTTTAGGAGCTAAAATAGTGAGCTACACAACGGCGTTCCTGTTTGAAAACCCTCTGTTGCATCTTGTGAGAATTTTCAAAGGAATATCGATCCAGACACATCCCACTGATAACCTTATCTGTCTTTCTCATACATACGCCATTACACTATTCTTTCTCACACATTTCCTTCCTAACCGCCGATGCGTGTTGGTGCTCTATCCGAACCGGGCATGTGTTTGAAAATGTCAAACCCCCTGGTCCCTCAACAGGGAGCTTTTAACATCCACTCCAAAACTCCCTAACGGACGGAGTATGACGCCACTATTAGCCATGGATGGGGGGGTTTCAGGTGATGACAGCCGCGATTTTGCCCTCAGATCAAACAAATCCAAACACGTGCTATGATTGTGCCAAGGTTTGGCAGCTAGCATAAAGACAAGTCGCACAACGACATCATAAACAGCTCTCTGAGCTTTGCTTCACTCTTAGCTAACAAAGGAGCTCAAATGCTAGCACCCAGTGTAGCAAAAATGCCCTTAAGGGCAACACAGAAACAGTGATTTTGCAATTCAATTATTTTTGCAACAAGGCACTTATTTAAATATGAAAGGCACATTTGCTATTCAGTGGAGGAGCTGCGATGCACCGAAAGTAGTGGCCACACACACACACACACACACACATACACACAGTGAGAGAGAGAGAGAGAGAGAGAGAGAGAGAGGCAGCAAGAGAGAGAGGCTACAGCTCCAGTGACTGCCTTAATCCCATTCTAACTCCCTTTTCAAATGATAAAACCACACCAAAGCACAAAGCCAGCATGATTAAGAGACGACTACTTACTGTCGCTTGTGGCCGCTAATCCTGATTAAACTCAAGAACCTCCAAGGACAACAATTGAAAAAGGACAGTGTTTACTGTTCGCAATTCTTTTCAATAAGGTCGCCTGCAGACAAACCACAAGGCATATTTTTGATTGCAATTCAAGTCTTCATTCATATTGAAGGAATCATTATGTAAGAAATTAAACATTACAGGCTGTGCTGTTATAGGAATGATCCATGCCAGGTTGGTGTGATACCCTGTTAGCCAATGATTACAATTTTTAATTTATTAATAATGACACGTCGTGCTTTTTATTTTATGCTAATGATATTTAATGCTATGGAACGTCAGCAAGACACAGTCATTCCGTCATCAAACTCTCTTTTTCTCTGTATGGATGTTAGTAAGACAATATATACCCTGAAAAATAACAGCTAAAACCAGCCTAATCACAGGTGAGGATTAAAGGCCTTGCTCAAGGGCCGTGCAGTGGCAGCATGGCATCAGACAACTTGGTGAAAGCCCTTATCCAGAGTGACAACAGGTGAGGATTAAAGGCCTTGCTAAAGGGCCGTGCAGTGGCAGCATGGCATCAGACAACTTGGTGAAAGCCCTTATCCAGAGCGACAACAGGTGAGGATTAAAGGACTTGCTCAAGGGCCGTGCAGTGGCAGCATGGCAGTGCTGGGATTTAAACGCACGACCTTCCAATCACTAATCCAACGTCTTTACCACTGAGATAATTTATTTGTGCATCCTGTTTAATAGATTTATAAATACACTATGCTACCCAGCCTGCCTGACTACCATTGTAATTACCCCTGTCAGTAGATGGAACTATCTGATTAATGAGTAAATAGGTAAGATGAACACCAGCTTGGCTGGGCTGAGAGACCAGTTGACCCATCAGAAAGAGCCAGCTGAACACCTACCTGACCAGGCTGGGAGACCAGCTGACACACCCAACATCTAAAACCATATGAACACCCGCTGGGAGACCAGCTTGACCAGGCTGGGAGACCAGCTTAAACAAACTACATACATGAACATCTACATACATGCAGCTTGTCAGAACCCAGAAATCACAAAGTCCTCCAGAAACGGACTCCTTCCATAAATGTCACATAAGCACATCCTCACACAAAATGTAACGAAATCAACGTTTTTAAAATCCACATTGGATTATGCTCAGCATCCACAATACAAGTTCATAATCTTAACTGCTAATGCTAGTCAACTAGTATTAGCAGCACTAGACAAGATTTCGGAGAGAATTTTAAATCATTGCCCTAATTGTTTAGAATCTCGACTGCTAATGCTTAATAATGCTTCATAAACTCAACTGCTAATGATGCTAATGCTTAATAATATTTACAGCTAACACTAGTACACCAGCAAGCTAGCGAATATGAACTAACCTGACAAGAATTTCTGTTAGAATTTGAGTCATATTCATACTAAGTTGTTGCTGCTAACATTAGCAGTCCAGCTAATATAAGCTAACCTGACAGAATTTCTGAGAGAATTTTAAATCATTGCCCTAATTGTTTAGAATCTCGACTGCTACTGCTTAATAATGCTTCATAAACTCAACTGCTAATGATGCTAATGTTTAATAAGATTTACAGCTAGCACTAGTACACTAGCAAGCTAGCGAATATGAACTAACCTGACAAGAATTTCTGTTAGAATTTGAGTCATATTCATACTAAGTTGTTGCTGCTAACATTAGCAATCCAGCTAATATAAGCTAACCTGACAGAATTTATGAGAGAATTTTAAATCATTGCCCTAAGAGTTTAGAATCTCGAATGCTAATGCTTAATAATGCTTCATAAACTCAACTGCTAATGATGCTAATGTTTAATAATATTTACAGCTAGCACTAGTACACTAGCAAGCTAGCGAATATGAACTAACCTGACAAGAATTTCTGTTAGGATTTGAGTCATATTCATACTAAGTTGTTGCTGCTAACATTAGCAGTCCAGCTAATATAAGCTAACCTGACAGAATTTCTGAGAGGATTTTAAGCTATATTCCTGAATGTTGATCATCTTCACTGCTCACATTAGCAAAATAACTCAAATAACTCAATGTAACGGGATTTCTGAGGAGATATTTCAGTCATATTAATTCATGTTATTAATTTTAATTTCTACCATTATGAAGCCTGCTAACATGTGCTAACCTGACAGGATTTCTGAGAGAATTTTAAAATTAAATTCATTAACATTTTCACTGGTAACCCTAGCATGCTAAAAGAGCTAACCTGACAGGATTTTAAGGGTTTTTATTATTTATTTTATGGTTCACACACTGCTCGGCTATTTGCAAGATGCCTGTGTGTCTGATGGAGGGACAGGGTGAAACAGAGACACAAACAATTGTGCAGAATGACATCAGAAGGACAAGACAATCTGCACTTGTCAGAAATGTGCTCTCTTGGCGCACACACACTTCAGTTTGTGGAGCTTTGTGGTTCTTTTGGTTGACAAGAGGCAAGAGCCACATAATGGCACTGTCAAATGAAGCCCGGAGAATGTCCATCAGCAAGAGCTTCTGTCACAGGTATAAAAACACGTCTACACACACACCCACATACTTGATTCACTTAATCTCCTTTCATGCTCTTGGAAAGCAATAAAAACACACCAAATCACAAAGCAACCCATAAATTACCGAGTATTTACCACTGTTACTTGAGTGAGAATAGCTAGCGCTGGATTTACTGATAATCTTGAGAAGCAGTATGCTGAGCAAAGCGAGAGTAACGTAATGTCAATACCAGTTAAAGTCTTATACAGGTATAAACGGTCATAAACACACACTGAACGCTTTGGTGTGGAGGGTTAAAAGCGAACTCCTCGTTAACATTCCTGGTGTGTATATGTCTATGAGAGTCTGTATGGCCCCTTGGCAATCTAAAAAATGCTTGACACTCTGGAAAATGTCATTTCGAAAGTGTTTTTAACGGCGGCCCAAAGCGCTTCAAAGAAAAATGCTGAAATATCATCCAGCACTGTGGAGGAGGAAACAGCTGGCTCCTGTACGCGCAGTGTTGAAGCCTTGAAACATTCTGTTGCAAACAAAAAGGAAAGAAAAAAAAAAAAGCTAACTGGAACGAGTGATGTTTATCACAACCTTGTACACATAACCGCCTGGAAGAGCGCCCATAGACATGAGGAGGAATACATTGCTCTTTTACAGACCGCTTATTGAAGCATTAGCAGAATTGCCAGGTATGTGTGATAAAACAGGCCAATGGCCAAGGAAACCTGCCAAATTCCAAAACTCCAAATATGCCCTTTCCAAAAAAAAATATACGCCCATTAAGCCAATTAAACGGTAATATATAAAGGTAACATCATACATTTTTAATTAAGCAGTATTAAAAACACAGTTTCTCTAAGTAGTTCTTTCACAAAGGGCCAAGATATTATTATTTATACACGGAATAAAACATGACAAGTCTTGCTGTTACAGGAAAATCAATGGCGGTGTAGTGAGGTGCGGCCTCCAACTAAAGTTGATTATTGTCCTATAACCACACCCTATAATTGGTTTTATTCGTCTTATGCTACAGGAATTTGCCAACAATTACATGTCCTGATTAAATCTTTTTTTTTTTTTTAACCAAAGGCCAGAAATTGAATTTCCAGCTGTTTTGGTTGTACCCATTTTCAGCATTGAATTTATTTGTACTGTCACAGTCTACAGTAACGATTAATGGCTCATATGAAAGTAGACACTCAGGGACACTTCATAAGCATTCATAAGACACTGCATAAGCATTTCTCTCTCTCTTTTTTTATTTTTTATTTATTTTTTTACCTAAATATTATACTATTTATTTAAATATTTATATTTATTTATTTAAATATTATACTTTTATTTTGTACAGTGTTTTACTATCAAAAAAGCTTGAGTTTTGTTTGCTCAACCAGGGGCTCACACCGCTCAACATTCCCATCGTCCTGCTCACCAGCAGCTAAACATAAGAGTCACGATACTCTACACACAGAAACCCAACCGTGTCTGATAAGTCGATTTCCATCCAATTTCCATGGAACTCCAGGGTACTCTGAGAAAGGGTTCATTAATGACCAACATACTTTTTATCCATTTAGACTTCTTGTTGTAGAAATTCCACACAACAAGTTACTCCTTGTTATTTACATTACAGCAACAGTAATGAACATCAGTTCTCTCACCATTAAGAGATGAGGGGAAAACATCTTGTGATATTACAGAGAACCCGGAAAGCTTCAAATCCTTTGTCCTGAAGACTTTCCTATGGAGGATAACTTACTGACCATTAAGTCTTACCGACCAATCAGATTCGAGAATACGATAGCTTTGAAGGATGTCAACAATGCATATACGTGCAGTCAGTGATTTGTTTGTATTTGTAAAGCTCCAGCTAAACTATCTCTCTTGCCAGAGATTACGTTTGGTAATGTATGCAAATCTCCCCAAACCCAAGCCCAAAAAATAAAGCTACCATTATGAAGCCATTTCTGCACAACACTGATTATGATCAAAACACTGATTATAACGTGTCACATTTTCATAATTAAACAAGCTTTAATCACAGTTCACTATCACAATTCTGTCGTGGAGACGCCACGTTCATGGGACTTTTATCTGTTGAACAGAATTGTCTGAATTCCTTTATTGAGAAAGCAAGAACTATTGCTGCCTTAAATTCTTCCTTATGCTGCCTTCTGAATGGAACAGACTTTAACTTTGGAATAGAAATCATGTCTTTTTGAATGGAATGCAAGGAGACTGCCAGCAATAACAATACTGTGTGTGCTTAGAAAATAATCTTCTGTGTTTACCGCTTAGCTATGGATGTCGGAATGACTACGGCATCTTTTTAGACTTCTACAGCAATGCAGCTGAAACATTTACTTCCAAGTCACGAACATATTTGATCTTCCTCCCAATTATAGTAACGACCACTATATTAATAGAAGCGGAGTCTAAATTCCTTTCTAAGCTGAACCTTTAAAGTGCCTAGGCCTAGGCATTCTTGAGTGTTTATGCAGCAACTAAACTTTATTTATTTATTTATCGATAAGACTAAACACATAATCTATTATGGACCTGCAAGTATACCCTTCACATGGGGAATCCACTGAAGTGAATAGTTTTTTACTTACATTGATGACCCTGATTGGGTGCTTTAAACTGAAATGATTGGATGATAAACTAAGCCCATTCGATTGATGTGAACGTACAGTCATAGGCTGATTAAGAGAAGAAGGATTCCGAAGGAGTACACATCTAATAAGAATTAATCAATTTGTATAGCGCTTTTTACAATGGACATTTTAAAAAAAGCAGCTTTACAGAAATATCATTTTACATTTACATGCGACTTACAAATGAGAGCACACTCACACACCAATGGTAGCAGAGCTGCCATGCAAGGTGCTAGCTTGCCATTGGGGGAAACTTAGGGTTCAGTGTCTTGCCCAATGACACTTCGGCATGGGATCACCCGGGCCGGGATTCGAACCACCAACCCCACGGTTAGTGGATTAGTGGACAACCCGCTCTACCGACTGAGCCACAGCCGCCCTATTTCATATTCGCCCTATATTGATCAGACCGTGTGTGCATGCATCAATGAATGAATGACTCCATATATTTACCTTCCAATCAAATTTCAGGTCAGTTAGCGGAAACGTAATGAACATGTTTACATTTATCCAGAGCATCTTACATTTATACAACCGAGCAGATGAGGGTTAAAGACCTTGCTCGAGGCGCCAGCAGTTGCAACTTAGCAGCGCTGAGATTTGAACCTTCTCGTAACCTTTCCAACAGAAGTCCAAAGGCTTAAGCTTTGGGCTACAAATGCTCACGTTACACACATCTGTAGCGTATGCTGATCAACCTCAGACTTCCTATAACACACACACACAAACACACACTAAGATCATTTCCACATAATCAGTAAGGTTGAATCATTATCTAACACATGGTTATCTTCGGGGCGCTCGGTGGCTTAGTGGTTAGCACGTCTGCCTCACACCTCCAGGGTCCGGGGTTCGAGTCCCACCAGGGCCATGTGTGTGTGGAGTTTGCATGTTCTCCCTGTGTGTCGGGGGTTTCCTCCGGGTACTCTGGTTTCCTCCCCCAGTCCAAACACATGCATGTTAGGCTGATTGGCGTGTCTAAAGTGTCCGTAGTGTATGTATGTGATTGTGCCCTGCGATGGACTGGCACCCTGTCCAGGTTGTACCCCGCCTTGTGCCCGATGCTCCCTGGGATAGACTCCAGGTTCCCCGTGACCCTGAAAAGGAGTAAGCGGTTGAATATGGATAGATGGATGGTTATCTTCCATAAGGCTTCACTCTCTGCACCTCGCTCATTAAAAACCAGAAACCAGAGAGATACTGACAGACTCAACACGAACTATAAGACAGATTTGCTTAATATTACCGCCAACCCAGGTTACACTAGACTTTAGTATTGTTTTTCTTCCTCATGTCTCTGTATTTATTTATTAGTTAATATTCTCAATGCAATCGAATCTGCTTTTATTCACTTTCAATAAGGCACTTCTCAAACTCACTATACCATCATTTTTATGATCTGTGATATTTTATATGATGCATACCACCTGAAGCAAGATCTTATTGAATTTAAATTTATTCATTTGGCTCACGCTTTTACAAGTGAGTCAGGACAGGATCCAAGCACAGGGCTGAGCAGCTGAGGGTTAAGATCCAACACTGGAAGTCGTTGGACGTGAACCATGAACCTTTCAGTAATTGTAATAATATAATCAAAGCAAGCTCAATGAAACAAAGGAGGATTGTTTTTTTTTGTTTGTTTTTTTTTTTAGAAATGATCTTAAATAGGTATTAAACGGTTTGTGGTCGATGCTGAGTGAGAGTGAGCCACTATTACAACTGGCACAGAGCGAACATTCACAGCGAGACAATATTGCTCTCGTTTATCTGTCAGTCCGCTGGCAGGAATGTAAGCGTGTGTTTAGCGGGTGAATAAATGCGCCTACGTATCTCTCCACACTCTGCTGTTTCATGATCAGGCACACCAGGAGCTCAGAGTCAGTGACCAAAAAGGTTGTGATTTCCAATTCCAGGACTGTCAGAACACCACTGTTGGTAAGACATTTAAACCGTCAATTAACTACTCAGCCTTTAAACGGCAAATAATTCGCTGTAATTCAATTATTACTGAATGGTGCTATGAGAAGATATAGCCCACTGCTTAAAATATGAATGTGGCAACAAGTAGTGGCGGCTGTGGCTCAGTCGGTAGAGCGGGTTGTCCACTAATCCACTAATCGTAGGGTTGGTGGTTCGAATCCCGGCCCGGGTGATCACATGCCGAAGTGTCCTTGGGCAAGACACTGAACCCTAAGTTGCCCCCAATGGCAAGCTAGCACCTTGCATGGCAGCTCTGCTACCATTGGTGTGTGAGTGTGTCTCATTTGTAAGTCACTTTGGATAAAAGAGTCTGCTAAATGAATAAATGTAAATGTAAATGTAAGTAATACAGAACGTCAATCCAGCATGCTCCATACCGCTTATCCCTAATGGTTTTCAAAGTGGGGGCCTCCAGGGGGCGCCGGGGGGCCTCAACAATTTGATGTGAAAAATAAATTCTCACTCTCAGACAACCACACACACATACACACACACAATCAATTCCCAATCTAATGTAAATATGTAAGATGTAATTATTAATAAATAAGGGGGATATATTCAGAAGTGTGTATTTTTAATGTGTTTTAAAGACATCTTGCAAAAGGGGGGCCTCGCTCAAATGCTAATGCCATTTGGGGGGCCTTGCCCTGGAAAAGTTTGGGAACCACTGGCTTATCCTACACAGGGTCACAGGGAACCTGAAGCCTATCACAGGAAACTCGGGGCACAAGGTAGGGGACACCCTGGATGGGGTGCCAATCCATCACAGTGCACAATTACATTCAGAAATTATGGACAAGATAGAGATGCCAATCAGCCTACAACAGTCTTTGGACTGGAGGAGGAAACTGGAGTACGTGGAGGAAACCCCCGAAGCACGGGGAGAACATACAAACTCACAGAGCCTTCCAAGGTTTAATTACAGAGCAGAGGCCGGATTCAAACCCCCAACCCAGGAGATGTGAAGCAAACATGATACTCACCAAGCCACCGGTAACCCAGAACATGGCAGCTGGATTACATAACTGACAAGTGTATTGGGAAATAGTTTATTACAATACTCATTTTTCATATACAGTCAGATGTACTGTAGAGCGCTCCGCTTTGTTAGTGATGGAGGAATGCACATGCACAGCAGCAGTATGTTTTTTGTGTTATTTGAGCCAAAGGCCACACGCTATTTACACCATTTAATTTTTTTTTTTTGACAGACTGACATCTTGTCAATCTGTTTCTGGTATATGTGTCTCTCTCCATTCAAGCACATAGAAGCCTGGTCTTGTATGACTGAAAACAACCACCTGGGAGTGCTGCCAAGATGGCCGCCGAGTTGCAAAGACGTCATCAGAAGCGCTTCGGTCATATACACGAATGTCAAATCTCCACATACTGTAGCTCCATCCATCCACGGAAGAAAAATGACTGGATTTGAATCAAAAAGTCCATTTTCTCCACCATTTCCTCCATATTTCTAATAACCGAAGCGAAGATTAGATATTTTAAGGTATAATTGAAATGAAATGTTACGGTCGTATTGAGATAAAGTGAAAAGAGATGGCATGGGTAATGAAAGTGTGTGTGTGTGTGTGTGTGTTTGAATGTATCGGAGGCTCGAACTCCTGACTCCTGGCTTAGACAGTGATGTAAAGCTATCAATAGTTCATCGTGTCATTTTGGAACAAATGTGACTGCAGGGCATGGTGTGTCCTTTTTACAAGCCTGTGTTCATACACTGGGAAGTGTGTTATCACACATGCTTAGCTGACCTGTGTCCACACGATACACTGCTGCCCTCTTGTCTGTGTGCAGTCTTTGATAAGGTACGCACATACACATCAGGGATGTAACCAAATACAAATACATTATTCAGACTGAGCAGATCAAAACAAACATGAACAGAGATATGATATAAAAACAGATCTTTTCCAGAAAGGGCATTTCTTTGAGATTAGATCCTATCAGAAATACACGGAATACAAGCGAGGGGTTTTCGCTTTTATTTTAAATAGAGTGCGAGTGTGAAGCTTGCCCGACATGCAAGGTCCACGGCTCTTAGTAACTACCTGGTCAGTGTTACAAACACAAATAGTAATTGTACGAGTGCGCATCTGTAGTTGAGACCAATTATGAACGTGATTGACGTAGCTGAAGATGAGGAACTGTCAGAACCAAAATTTGGCTTTTCGAACTTGTTTAAGTTGTTTGTTTCCACGGCTCATTAAAAAAAAAAAAAAAAACCTTCCTGTTTAGGCCACGCCCACTTCAGATTTAAATCCAAACCCAATCGCTGTTTGGAGTAGGCAATCATTAACACTCGAGCTATCGCTAACTTTCTGCTAAGATTACTGGCTTTTTCCCTTGGATGGCTCGTTGCTAAGCGACCCGCTGTTGTTGCTTTGCTGCAGTTTTAGTCCAAAATGGTGCAGGAATTTTTGAAGTTCACTACGGTAGAACAGCACCAATAGTCCGGCCTGAAACTTACACAACAATTGCACTTAAAGTAGCTTTTTTTTTTTAGCTTTCTGTGCTGTGTGTGTGACAGACCAAACAAAAAACGACCACATAAGAGTACAATTCACCACAAACGCATCGTTACATTTACATTCATTTAGCAGACGCTTTTATCCGAAGTGACTTACAAATGAGAGCACACTCACACACCAATGGTAGCAGAGCTGCATGCAAGGTGCTAGCTTGCCATTGGGGGCAACTTAGGGTTCAGTGTCTTGCACAAGGACACTTCGGCATGGGATCACCCGGGCCGGGATTCGAACCACCAACCCTACGATTAGTGGATTAGTGGACAACCCATTCTACCGACTGAGCCACAGCCGCCCATCGTTAGTTTATGCTTTGTACGCTTTCTGGAGAAATCATGCAGATTAGACAGTGATGCCAATTAGGTAATTAAACCCTGAGGCTGAATCAAATTTACAGTACGTCCCAGGTTCTCTCCTGGAAACCGCATCACATGCATACACATACGCACAAGTCAATACACACTCGGCTCAGCATGCTGCTCGCTGCCTGCCCGTAGGGTTTCATCCTGAATTCCAGTGACTCATATGTAACTGTCAGCCAGCCACTCGTTTCAGCTTTCTCGCTAACACGCTCGACTCGAATGGGACTAACGGGAGAGAAAGTCTGAGCGCTGTTAAATCGGACACAGGCAGAAGGATGGGGTCAGAGGTCAGCGTGTATATCAATCTCAGAAGGTGAATAACCCAGCAGGTTATGTTACAGTATGTTAATGCCTCTACACATTCTGGAGCAGTGTGTATGAGGACATTACAATTAAATCAAGGTGGCTTCACGCTTCAAGATCGTATTAATCCGAGGCTTAGCCGTTTTCTGATGCACTAGGTGATTAAGATCATCTGTGATTGGGATTTGTTCTCAACATCTCCAGGTCAGTAGCATAAAACGTCTGACCTTCTACAAACAAATAAAACCCATATCAATTCTCTTCTTTGTATTAGCTAGAGTAGTATGAGCTAACTAGCCAGCTTGGACTTTTAATATTAAATAAAGATTGGTTTAACTCTGGTTAGGAGGAGGATGTTTGGCTTCTCTGTAGCTTCAGATGCAGAAAATAAAGAGAATTTGAGAGAAGCTGAACGTATGCACTTACCATGTGGAGCTACAGTGGGACGTCATGTCGTATATTAGTGAATGTCCCAAAAAGTTTTTATTTTTAGTTATTTTAGAATATTAACAATGAATTAATAAATGTTTTCAATTCAACACATATTACTTTATATTGGTTCAGCAAAAAAAAAATGGCAATCTACTTCCTGTTCCTTGTTGTTGTTGTTTTCACCAGCCTCTCAACGTACGATCTGAGTCGTCAAGGCTTAAAGAAAATGCTTGACGTTACTCGTCACTTTTCCCCCCAATTTATTTTTCAACTCTGGAAGCGCTCCGTTGTGACCAAAAAACATCTGTAGCAGCTGCTTTTTTAAAAATGCCTGCCTTTCCTGTGGGAAATAGGATTAAATATAAAACCTGTGCTGATGTTTGAGACACACACACACACACACACACACACACACACACACACAAAACCTCCAAGCATGAAAGTAGCACTTTTACTGATCTGCCCTTGCGATGTGATTAGTTAAGCTCGGGTTGTTCACTGGAATATTAATCAACCACCCAAAGGGACAGATGTATAATTCATTAGAACTCCAGGCCTGCTAGGAATCAAGAATCTCCAGAGTATTTGCTTTAGTTTTATTTTGCGATCCAAAGACACTTACGAAGCCTTCCAGAGGTTGGAAACGATCCTGGAGCCACAAAAAAAGAAGAAGAAGAAGAAGAAGAAGAAGAAGAAGAAGAAGAAGAAGAAGAAGAAGCTCTGACAGTGACTGACGTCAGTCTGAAAGAGTCAAAGGATCATCTTGGAAAGGAAAGGAAAATCAATGATCTCTCTGTGTATGGGAGGAGGCGAGAGGGTAAGGGCAGCATGGACGAGTGTCAGTCTCAGTCTGCTGAATCTGAGACACACACAAAGGCATAAAGCAGTGGGCACTGAGAGCCGAGACGGTTAACCAGGGCTGCAATGTGCCACCCACTAAGCGGAAATGTGTGTGTGTGTGTGTGTGTCTGTGTGTGAAAGCACCACTGCTATGGCTTTTTTCAAATCCCATAGATCACAATTTGTCTCCAGTGTGTTTCCTTCCACGAACCTGATATAGCAGGATATGTCTACTTACTATTTACTTATAGCCCAATCTATTCACTTATTTACTTATGAATAAGGATGAAAAATTTTCATAAGTTATAATAAACTTCTTAAAATTTCCTCTTTCGATCGCATCCTTGTCAAAATAATCCAAAACGCTGGACAAATCGGGTTTTAGAAGCTACGATAAAAAAAAAAAAAAAAACAAATCCAACGATCCATACATATAGCAAGTGAAACGTCAGCGCTCTCTGGCACTTGCTAGAGATTGCAGCTTCAGATGCCCTGGCCACAGAATTGGGAGCATCTGATAGATTTTGCACACTTTTCTGGCCACATGATAGAGTTCCATCTTTAAAAGTTATTAAAGAGGTTTGTAAAGGAAGACGAGGAGCTGCTTAGTGCACTTTTAGACAGTGTTAGCTACAGTATTTTACCAGAAAAAAAATAAATAAATGGACCTGACCTTGACCTTGCTGACCTGACCTTGTCTGTTTTGGGGGTGCCCGTGTTCAGCAGTGAATATATTGTGATGTCACACATAATAGTACCGGTTAATGGTTCAGTTTTGTCAAATGTTATAATTTGATATTGGCAGATAGATAGATAGATAGATGGATGGATGGATGGATGGATGGATGGATGGATGGATGGATGCTTTATTAATCCCCGAGGGGAATTTCATATTCAGTTGTATATAATGATAATGAGTCTTTATTGGTCACGTATACATTACAGTACAGTTCTTCGCATACCCCAGCATGTCACGAAGTTGGGGTCAGAGCGCAGGGGCAGCCATGATACAGTGCCCCTGGAGCAGAGAGGGTTAAGGGCCTTGCTCAAGGGCGCAACAGTGGCCGCTTGGCAGTACTGGGGCTTGAACTCCCGACCTTCCGATGAGTAACCCAGAGCCATAACTGTTTGCCCAGGAAGGTGCTCACACACATCAGCTTTCCCATTGTCCTGCTCACCGGCAGCTAAACACAGACTCACGATACTCTACACACAGAAACTCAACAGTGTCCTGACTCATCTTATAACAGACTTGCTGCAATAAACTAATTCATTTGCTGATACTGATAATAAAAGTCGATTTCCTTTCCGCCGATGGAATGGAACACCAGTGTATTATGAGAAAGGGTTAATTAATGATCATGTCATACTTCTTTATCCATTTATAGTTACATTTAATGTTGTGGCATGCTAGTCGACTGCGAAAAAGGGTTAATAGTAGCTGGGGTAAATCATAATCTATCTGTATGCAAATATTACAAACAATCCCTGTGTTTGTTTTGCAACAAACATGACCTGCTATGACGGCTCAAGTCTTTCTCCATCTTTTGTTGGAAATATGGTGGTATTCAGGTGGATTTGACACAAATCTTCTCATCATGTTGAAAACCTGATCTATTGTCTCTTCAATTCATGACACGCAATAACACAACATGAAGAGCACTGTGTAATTAAAAACATTTGACATTAGCCGCATGTAGAATCTGTACATCTTTACTGTGTATGAACTTGAGCTGTTACGACCTCACACGACACCAAAATGTGCATCTTTATGGTGAGTCTACTGCTGAATCCATCATACTACATGTGACTACACCTAAATGACATCTTTAACATAGAAACAAAGAGTTGTTATGTGAGTTATAGAAAGATTTTAAACCAACTGTCCTCGTGTGCCTTGTTTTCAGACCAAAGCCTGGATTTAAGACGTGTATGTAAACACAGTCGCCTGGCAGGCATATCTAGCTGCATGATGTGGGTTGGCAGCAGTCAATCTTAATCAATCATGCACTGCCTCTTGTTCACACAGAGCCAAAAGATGTCCTGCTTCGGCGCCGCGACGACCTCCAGAGAGTCCGTTTCTGAGTGCCAATAACGTTCAGACCTCGCTTTCCTGGAAAGAATGTTCCTGACAGGTTACCTCATACATACGGACTCGCAAAGACATGAGAACAAAGATCACTTTAGTTCAAAAGGTAGTTGTGTAGCTGTGTAGAGCCATGATAAATCGCTCACTCACTTAGCTAGAGCGACCACGGGAGGTTACTGCTAGCTAGCTGACGTAATTAAAAACAACTCCTCATTCTGACTCAAATATTCAGCAACTATATTAACCATCTTTATATTATATTAACCCCACCAGTGAAACATGCTAACCACTAAGCCACCATGCTTCCGTGTTCAATATCCATCCTCAACTGCTTATCCGTAATCGGGTCGCGGGGGTAGCAGCTCCAGCAAGGAACCCCAAACTTCCTTTTCCTGAGCAACATTAACCAGCTCTGACTGGGGGATCCCGAGGCGTTCCCAGGTCAGTGTGGAAATATAGTCTTTCCACCTAGTCCTGGGTCTTCCCCGAGGTCTCCTCCCAGTTGGATGTGCCTGGAATACCCCCAAAGGGAGGCGCCCAGGGGGCATCCTTGCCAGGTGCCCGAACCACCTCAACTGACTCCTTTCAACGCAAAGGAGCAGCGGCTTTACTCCGAGTTCCTCTCGGATAGCCGAGCTTCTCACCCTATCCCTAAGGGAGAGGGCAGCCACCCTCCTGAGAAAACTCATTTTGGCCGCTTGTACCCGCGATCTAGTTCTTTCGGTCATTACAATATCTTAATTATTTAATACTCAACATTCTGCAGGTTCCTAATGAAATGTAAGCAGATGGGTGATATTGACCATGTTAAATGCTTTGCACAAAAGGTCAGATTTTCCTCCTGTCGAATCTCTTCTGTTGAAGCATGCGTTCAGACGACACTCCGATGGAACCTTATGTAGTCCGTGCCGGCTCGTGTGCAAACTATCATGAAAGCATAAAGGGGACGTAATACGAAACACTAAGAAACTCACGGAATATTTCAAACATTGGACTTTTCAGTCTGAGAACGTGGTGTAACTGAGAATAAAGCATCCACGTCTTCGTCCTGAGTGTATTTGACTGGCTATTGGTATTTACGCATGGCCAGTTTCCATCAGTCCCACTCAGATGAATGACAAATAAACAGCTATTTATAATCCAGAGATATCAAACAGGACAGCAGAAGAAACTATAATACAGTGTGTTACTGAGGCTGTCTTCTAAGCCCCATCCTTCTTTTCCTTAAAAAGTGAAGATGACTCTTTTGACAAGCACATGCATCTTTATTTTAGGTGATGTGACGCGTGGAAGAAGTACGATAAGCCACTGTCAGCGTTTATGGCGGAAAGACAGTCGAGGACACAACTGAACATTAAAGTCTCAAAAGCTAATGGTAAATGAAATGAAGAAAAACGCTTGAGGATGTTGCTAGCTGGTATATTTTGCTAGCATTTGTAGCACTCCTTTGCTTCATGGCTAATAATGCGCCACTTTTGGAAATCTGTACATCTAAAATAAAGCTATCAGTGATAGAAATGAAGAAGAATCTTTGGGAAGAAAGTGTTACAGAACACTAGCCTGTTCCGACTGGATAGCAATGTTAGCATTCTGCTGAAGACACCTCGAATGCCGAATAAAAGTCAGTTTGACGGGAAAAAATGATTCAGATGTACTGTTTGTTTGAATTTTTATGTATGGTTAGTGCATTCTTCTGTTAGAGGACTAATTGGACTAATAACTTCCGATTGTGTTCTTAAGTTACATGGAAATGGGTTAGCATGAAACCATGCTAACTGGTTCCCTCTCAGTTGAGTTAGCAACATTAGCACTGGTTTTGGATTATGAGTATTCTAGGAATTGTTTTTACTTCAGGAGGGGGAAAAAATAGCCTGATAAATGTAGGAAAGAAGTGCGTCAAAAGTAAAAGCTTACACACACACACACACACACACACATCTGGGTCAGATTTCGCAACCCCTGCAGCATATGTAAGTAATCATTGTGACTAGGCCACACTCCAGCGTGCAGCGCCTTTATACCCCAACCCCCCAGTAAAAACACACTCAGACGTACTCACTAGTCATGTACATGAGCTGAATTCACTCCCTTATGTTTCTTCCAGTCGGTAAAGTCTCAGTAAAGTGTGTCTTGGTAACAAACATAGTTCTGTATTAACACCAATGTGCAGTTTTAAGGAGTTCAGTGGTATTTGTTTTAAAGGTGAACTCATATTTGTAAACCAGTGGATCACATTTATTTGAAAAGAAACATGGTGCACTTCTGAAACCTTTATGCCATGCTCATAGACTGAGGTCATGAGGTTAAACTACACAGGGGAAGGGCTAAGGGGTTCGAATGGGACAATATACAGTAAGTCACTGCACTAGATGAGTGCTACAATCATATGATGCTAGTAACGGAGTTCAGATATTTAGCACTGCGGATCATCAGCTCAGAACAACTTTAGATAACTGGAAGATGGATCTTCTGGGAGTTGATTCCTGCTATGGGTAGCATAACTGCTAAATGTAATCTGTTCAGGAAGGAGTGTGACATCATGATTAGAATGTTCAGGAAGGAGTGTGACATCATGATTAGAATGTTCAGGAAGGAGTGTGACATCATAATTAGAATGTCAGGAAGGAGTGTGACATCATAATTCGAATATTCAGGAGTGTGACATCATACTTAGAATGTTCAGGAGTGTGACATCATAATTAGAATGTCAGAAAGGAGTGTTACATCATAATTAGAATGTTCAGGAAAGTTGTGTGTGACATCATGATTAGAATGCTCAGGAGTGACATCATAATTAGAATGTTCAGGAATGAGTGTGATATCATAATTAGAATGTCAGAAAGGAGTGTGATATCATAATTAGAATGTTCAGAAAGGAGTGTGACATCATAATTAGAATGTTCAGGAGTGTGACATCATAATTAGAATGTTCAGGAGTGTGACATCATAATTAAAATGTTCAGGAGTGTGACATCATAATTAAACTGTTCAGGAAGGAGTGTGACATCATAATTAAAATGTTCAGGAGTGTGACATCATAATTAAAATGTTCAGGAAGGAGTGTGACATCATAATTAGAATGTTCAGGTGTGTGACATCATAATTAAAATGTTCAGGAGTGTGACATCATAATTAGAATGTTCAGGAAGGAGTGTGACATCATAATTAAAATGTTCAGGAAGGAGTGTGACATCATAATTAAAATGTTCAGGAGTGTGACATCATAATTAAAATGTTCAGGAAGGAGTGTGACATCATAATTAAAATGTCAGAAAGGAGTGTGATATCATACTTAGAATGTTCAGGAAGGAGTGTTACATCATAATTAGAATGTTCAGGAAGGAGTGTTACATCATAATTAGAATGTTCAGGAAAGTTGTGTGTGACATCATGATTAGAATGCTCAGGAGTGACATCATAATTAGAATGTTCAGGAATGAGTGTGATATCATAATTAGAATATCAGAAAGGAGTGTGATATCATACTTAGAATGTTCAGGAAGGAGTGTGACATCATAATTAAAATGTTCAGGAAGGAGTGTGACATCATAATTAAAATGTTCAGGAAGGAGTGTGACATCATAATTAAAATGTTCAGGAGTGTGACATCATAATTAAAATGTTCAGGAGTGTGACATCATAATTAGAAGGTTTGACAAGCTGCCGTCATGACTATACTACTCAGTAATCTGCCATCATAACGAGAACGCTTGTTTATGTAACATGCTAAGTGGATTGCTGACTTGTGACTTAAAATTGCAACGTTCCTCAATGTGACATCACAAACAGTGTTCAGGAATAGGCCATGATAACTAGAATGTTAGTAACGTTACATCATAAACAAAAGGTTCTGCAGTAGTAACAGGTCAAATGGAATTTTAGGACTGTGACATTAATGAATTATTATTAGCTCATGTGGCATCCTTTACAGAATGTGACATCACAAATAGATGCTAATGTGCTATATGCTAGGAATGTGATAAATGAAATATTAAGAAATGGGACATCACAATAAAAATGTGAGGAACGTCGCAGTGTAAACATGAACTGAATGGAATGCTCGGTCTTCATGAATAAGGTACTCTATAACGTGGCATCACAAACAATGCTCGGTAATACGACATCATAAATAAAACTCAACTCGTCGCAATGTGACGTTATGTTAAGGAATGTAATGAATGATATGTTCAGGAACGTGACATCATAAATGGAACACTGAATATTGAACATCAGAAGTGGAACAGTCAGCAGATGTGACATTTTTCAGTAATGTGATGATGGTTAATGTGGCATTCACACAGACGTCTCATTAGTATTTATGAGATTATAGCGGCATTGTGATGATAATGAGTGATGCTGTGTTCTGCTGATTCATACTGTGGTTAGTTCTGCCACTGTAGCAACACACACACACACACACACATCACTCATTATCGTCACGAAGCCATCATAAACCCATTACAGCCATGGATTATATTCTGGATTATATTATATATTACAGATGGATTATTCATTGTAAGCAACATCACTGCTAGACTTGAGGCTCTTCAGTGATTCGTGTCACTGGAGTCGCACGATAAACTTTCATTTTAAACGTATACGCACAATATCGAGCTTCGACTTCAGGAACAGCGACAGCGCAATGAGCGACATGCTTTCAATTCTACACAAATTAGGTCAATCAACAAATCCAATCATTTGTCCATCCATCCATCCATCTTCAACCGCTTACTCCTTTATCAGGGTCACGGGGGAAGCTGGAGCCTATCCCAGGAGGCATCGGGCACAAGGCGGGGTACACCCTGGACAAAGTGCCAGTCCATCACAGGGCACAATCACATACACACTCACACACCCATTCATACACTACAGACACTTTAGACATGCCAATCAGCCTACCATGCATGTCTTTGAACTGGGGGAGGAAACCGGAGTACCCGGAGGAAAACCCCCGACACACGGGGAGAATATGCAAACTCCACACACACATGGCCCCGGCGGGACTCCAACCCCGGACCCTGGAGGTGTGAGGCGGACGTGCTAAACACTAAGCCACCGTGCGCCCCCCAAACATTTGTATCCAATGATTTCTTTAGTTCTTACCTGGAATTAGTTCTCATGTATGCTTTGCACAACAAAATGGACGAAATATTAATAACAGTGGTTTCAAGTACCATGCAATGGATTGGCACCCTGTCCAGGGTGTACCCCGCCTTGTACCCCATGCTCCCTGGGATAGGCTCCAGGTTCCCTGGTGACCCTGAAGGAAGGATAAGCGGTATAGAAGATGGATGGATGGTTTCAAGTTGTCCAGTCATATACGGCCTAATATTAAACTTATACTATATACTGTAGAGACTGACAGTAATACACAGCTGGCGTTACATTTCATAGCACATGCAATAAATGAAAAATATTACTTCGCTACTACACACACACATCAGAACATCTGCTCGCTGATAAAAAGCTTACACTCAGAGGATGAGATAGATAAGTTTAAGCGTCTGGGAATGGTGCGTTTGAATCAGTGTTGCATCAGGCTTCAGCAGGGGGAAAAAAACATGAAGACGACAGTGGAATGTGTCACGCTTCGTTGATCTCAAACATCTATATTTAGTATAATAAACACAATGAAAATGTATATATTGTTTTGTATATTTAATTGTGATTTTTCTTGATTTTCTATTTATTAAAATTGTAAAATATTCATCGTCATATTGTTACGCATTCGTATAACTACCTACCTGTGAATACTGAATATGTATTAATGCCCCCGTTAAATATAACATTCGAATTATACACTTTATTATGAACAGCTGTGCAGCTGCTATCAGCCAATCATGTGGTAGCTAGCAAAACAATTCTTACAGTCATGCAGATACAGGTCAAGAGCTTCAGTTGTGAGATGGTCATATTAAACATCTCAGTGACCATGACAGGCCGGGTACAATAGTCTCTAGATTGATAATAAATAAATAAATAAATAAATAAATAAATAAATAAAATAAAATAAAAACATCCAGTGAGAAAAAAGTTCTGCGCAACAGAGCTCAAAGGACGAGAGCCAGACAGGTTTGAGCTGACAGGAACATTATGGTAACTAAAATATCCACTCATTGCAACCATGGTGAGCTGAAAAGCATCTCAGATAGGCTACATCAGGAGAAGAATGGAAAACGACCAGGTTCTGTTCATCCGGTCTTCAGGATAAGGATACAGCCAAGGTCCGCTGTGCTTTTCCTTCTTTCTTTTTATGCAGCATCAAGCCATTGATCATCAGCATTGAGTTTTTTTAAATGAAAAACTGCATCTGGATTTTGGAGCTGAATATGCGAGAAATCATACCACAGCGAGGAAAATCAGCTGCACAACTCATCAGCAGGACGTTGCAATCAATATACCATCATTTCTGAATAATTTGTCACTCCTGATAAGACAAAATGTGTCTTGTTGCCCAAATGGCACTAATAAGGCACATATGAGCCTCTTAATAGTGTAATCTCGTTTAGTTTTTGTCGTCTTGTGGTAGTACCAGATGGGTTCTACCGTAACTACTGGTGTAGCCCACCTACCATAAATACTCCAACAAATTGGCAGTGATGACTTGGTGGTTAAGACTCATCGGATGGTCGGGGGTTCAAGCCCCAGCACTGCCAAGCTGCCACTGTTGGGCCCTTGAGCAAGACCCTTAAACCTCTCTGGTCCAGGGCCGCTGTATCATCGCTGACCCTGACCTCTGACCCCAGCTTCCTGACAAGCTGGGGTATGTGAAGAAAATAATTTCACTGTGCATATGTATATGTGATAAATAAAGACTCATTTTCATTAACAAATGATAAGGAATTTGTCCATAAAATCATAACATGGTCTTTTCCTGTCTCCAGATGTAAGGGCACGGTGAAATAAATCAAGACCAAGAGCTTTAGAGATAAAGATTATAGCTTTGGAGTATAGGATAAGATACATTATTAATCATTATAATTAAAATTCTTTATCTCATACAGTGGTTTGAGCTGCTCAGTCACAGAGGACTGGCAGCTGAAGTTGTGTTCCTCAAATACGGTATCACTTACGCACCACCACCACCATGCCTCGATCAGTAAGAACCCAGGAAAAGACGATGAAATCCACAACAATATGTTCCTGCTCAAGTTGAGCTCATGACACAGTGACACGACATGAGGAATGGAAATTAGAGCTGGGATTTTGTTTCCAGGAAAAAAAACACAACACAAGGCATATTTTGTCGTGTTGGAGAAGCCCCATGAGTAAACCTAGGCAAAACACAGACAAGAGAGCGTTTCTTTCTATATAACAGTAGAAGTAAACTGGTCAGGGGTCCCAGTGGATTGATCTGATCTGATCTGAAAGTTAGAGATATGGTTAGTAAATAAATAAATAAATAAATAAATATCTGAAGTCTGGCCTTTAAAACCCACTGAATCATCCATGGAAGACTCGTTCATGATGTCAGCAGTTTGATATAATGATGTCCAGACAGTCTTTTGAAAAATGCATGCATAAGGATTCATTAAAAATGGATAAAACTGCTTCAGGGCAGAATGCTTTGAGTTCAAAACGTGTGATGTCTATAAGGTGTTCCAAAAAATTTAGACATGAAATAAAAATTTAAATAAAGACTACCAACAGTCCAAACCACGTAACGTATATGAGCTCTATTATACATCTGGGATACATATGTACATGTAGTACAGGACACCTGGTTTGGTCATGTGCTATAGGTAGTGACTGCATCGATAAGTTGTTGAGTACAGGTGGTGGAAATGAGGTTCTCTCCATAATAAGGTGAGGAGCTTGACAAACTAAGAGAAATTAAGAGAGGCCAATGGAGATGGTTTGGGCATCTTGCAAAGATGCGTAGGGCGGCTGTGGCTCAGTCGGTAGAGCGGGTTGTCCACTAATCCACTAATCGTGGGGTTGGTGGTTCGAATCCCGGCCCGGGTGATCCCATACCGAAGTGTCCTTGGGCAAGACACTGAACCCTAAGTTGCCCCCGATGGCAAGCTAGCACCTTGCATGGAAGCTCTGCTACCATTGGTGTGTGAATGTGGTCTCATTTGTAAGTCGCTTTGGATAAAAGCGTCTGCTAAATGAATAAATAAATAAAGATGCCCCCTCATCTGACCTCCCCCAGTCAGGACCAGGACCATTTGGAGATACACCAATCGGAACTAGAATCTGTGGGCTAGGAAGTCTGGACTGACCTCAACCTGTTGCCACAACAACCCCCAGGAAGAGCAGAAGGAAATTGAACAAATGCTTTAGATAGAGGTGGTGGAGGCTTATCAACTGACCGCTCGCAAGCCTCATCCTATTTCCCTACCCCTACAAACACTACTTAGCAAAATTTGCCATCCATCATTAGCTCAGTTAAGTTTTCAGCGCTCGGGCAGACACACCACAGTTTCCCATTAGTGATATTCTTTAGAATAAGATGAGGATATTCATGAATAATTAATGAGAGCGGATGGCTTCATCCAATTACAGAGCACTAAGCAGCTGCTACTTCATTCAATCATACAGCAAGTAAATCCAGTAAATGATGGTAGATTGATGGTCGAGAGACACCTGATCCCCTGGCAGAGTAGAGGGGGGTATTTTCCAAAGCTATAAACAAGGACAAAAAAACTGCCAGGCGTATTCAACTAAAATTTGAGAAGGTCAATCTATTAAGGCCCGTATAAACAACTAACATGACTGAATGGTGATACTTTTAATGCTTAACCATTAATGCTGAATTTAAGGCTACAAATAATCATCGATTTGAAATGATCATGTTTCACGGTGGTGCGTCAAATCACCATGGAACTCTAGAAAGATGAGACGTCTGTTTTGAGGCACAAAATAAACACACAACTTTTCTGTCCAAAACATTCGTTTTTTCATCGTTACCTTTTCTTTTTTTTTCATTTCTGTGACAATCCATCTTGTCACATAAATGAAATAAACAATCTATAGAAATTGT
The DNA here is from genome assembly GCA_022414735.1 of Noturus placidus. NCBI lineage: Eukaryota > Metazoa > Chordata > Actinopteri > Siluriformes > Ictaluridae > Noturus > Noturus placidus. Next base: position 26,055 of record JAFFST010055714.1, read on the forward strand.
GAAAACTCTCCTTTATTGACGAACTGCCTTCAGCTAAATAATTTACGCAAATGCACTGGACGCAACGAGCTGCGAGAGGATCTGTTACAGAAGCCATGACGGCTCATGTCGCAGAACTACAGTCGAACAATTCTGTTACAGTCATTTTCGAGTTCAGATTCACCAGTTTTACATCTAACAGTTTTAGACGTTACCATAACAGCTAAACATGTATCTATGACCCCATACATGGTCAACTCATTTTTGTTGCTTTTCAGCTGGTAACATTAGCAAGCCATCCATCCATCCATCCATCGTCCAGACCACTTATCCTACACAGGCTCACAGGGGACCCTGAAGTCTATCCCAGGGAACTCAGGACACGAAGTAGGGGACACCCTGGACACATACTAGTCACATACTACGGACAATTTGGAAATGCCAATCAGACTACTACGCATGTCTTTGGACTGGAGGAAGAAAACAGAGTACCGGAGGAAACCCTTGAAGCATTCGGAGAAAATGCAAGCTCCTACTCACAGCAGGGAGGCAGGATTTGAATCCCAAACTCCGGAGGAGCGAGGCAAATGTGATAACCACTAACCCCCGTGCCCCCAACATTAATGATAAAATAAAATAGCAAACAAAAATGAACAAAAATACTGCAGCCTTAACATTCTAAACGCAACAACCACATGAGAAGTTAACTAGCTAACTAGTCTTTGCTAACTTAAAGATGTTAAACATGTGTGTAGCACGGTAATGAAATGTGTGTAGCATGGTAATGAAAGTGAGCTAATTATAGATCGGCCGATAATCGGTTTTACCGATATTTTCCCCGATATTTAAGCATTTTCGGTTATCGTGTTTTTAATATCGGATCCACCGTTAAACGGTGCCATCTTGTGGGCGTTTTGAGAATCACAGGACCACTATAACTGTATTTAAGTACAATGTACTTAATGTACAAATTAGGTGTGCTACATAAATGATTTATATAAAGTTGAAGCAGTTTGGTTCTATGAAATAGAGATAAACTTTAGTAACAGTGCACTTTATTTATTTGTATTATTGCAGTCTTTCAGACGCCTCTGTTAATTGGTGTATAAATAAGAGTTTTGTTTTGTATGCAAGGAGGAAGTGAAACTGACTAAATTGTTATAAATAAAGCGGTTTGTTCAGTTCAGCAGTGCAGTTATCATTGGGTCAAAAACAATAAATAAATATCAGTTTGGCATATCGGTTATCGGGCACATGAACATGCAAATATTGGTATCTGTTATAAAAAAATCAATATCGCTCGATCTCTAGAGCGAATTTGTTCTCTTTATATCAACGTCGGAAAGTAATTTAACAATACTTTATATTAATATGCACTGAAGGCCCTGATTTTGTCTGATTCCGAAAAGGTTTGCTCAGCTCCATGACTCCAGCCTGCAATTTTTCAGAAACCCGCCCTTGACGCAGCCGTAACAAAGCATGAATGGGGCTTGGAAGCAGTCAATTAAGACACCACTGTCACATAATTGAAGCATGCATTGATCTATTGTGCATCCATGGGGTCAGGGTGAAAGCTGTTTGTGATGGTGCTTGGGGTGGTCCAGGAGCTGGAGGGCAAGTCCATCCCTATTAACATGCTCGCAAAGGGGAGGGGATGTCTGATTGATTTTCAACAGGAGATGAGGAACAAAAGCGGGATGAAATGTCAGCTTAAAGCTCCAGCTCCATGGTCATTTCCTGTGGCGCTCAGCTGGAAAGCTGCTGTACCAAAAGCAATCCATTCACATTTTACTTTAGTAATAGTATAATAACTACATTTGTATTAACACTTCCTCCAAAAACGGAACTAAACTAGTATCAACAACAGAGCCTAAAAAGAATCTGTCTCTTATCATAATAATAAGCAAGTTTTTGAAGCTGAATTTCTGCTAGGCTAACATAAACTATGACAATAGTGCGAATAGTGTCCACTAACAAATTTAGCTACACATTTTTGCTAACTACCAAACACGAGTCTTCTTCTTAGAGACTATTACTGTAGCTTTTCGTATATTTAGCAAGATTTTGAAATGGATTTCAGTCATAGCTGGTTAAAAAAACACAGATAATGAGAGCATAGTCTACAAATTTCAGCTAGCTGTCCACTTTGTGGATAGTTTGGGGATTGACCTACTCGTCCAATTTGGGGAATGTTTCGGGATTGACCCACTCGCCCACTTTGGGTAATGTTTGGGGATTGACCCACTCGTCCACTTTGTGGATTGTTTGGGGATTGACCCACTCGTCCACTTTGGGATTTGTTTGGGGATTGACCCACTCGTCCACTTTGGGGATTGTTTGGGGATTGACCCACTCGTCCACTTTGGGGATTGTTTGGGGATTGACCCACTCGTCCACTTTGGGTAATGTTTGGGGATTGACCCACTCATCCACTTTGGGATTTGTTTGGGGATTGACCCACTCGTCCACTTTGGGGAATGTTTGGGGATTGACCCACTCGTCCACTTTGGGTAATGTTTGGGGATTGACCCACTCATCCACTTTGTGGATTGTTTGGAGATTGACCCACTCGTCCAATTTGGGGATTGTTTGGGGATTGACCCACTCGTCCAATTTGGGGATTGTTTGGGAATTGACCCACTCGTCCACTTTGGGGATTGTTTGGGGATTGACCCACTCGTCCACTTTGGGGAGTGTTCTGGGATTGACCCACTCTTCCACTTTGGGGATTGTTCGGGGACTGAACCACTCTTCCACTTTGGGGATTGTTCGGGGATTGACCCACTCTTCCACTTTGGGGATTGTTCGGGGATTGAACCACTCGTCCAATTTCAGGATTGTTTGGGGATTGACCCACTCGTCCAAATTTGGGGATTGTTTGGGGATTGACCCACTCGTCCACTTTGGGGATTGTTCGGGGATTGACCCACTCTTCCACTTTGGGGAATGTTTGGGGATTGACCCACTCGTCCACATTAGAGATTGACTCAGTCATTTTTTCCACAGCCAACAATAAGGCTAACATAACATTAACTATTATAATCATAAAGATAGTATAGCCTAACAAATTTACATTACTTATTTCTTTGGTTAGAGGCTAATGCTAATGACGATTTTTTTCCTGTTCATCTAGAACTTAAGACAAAGCTAAAAACCTCTTTAAATTCATGTTAGTGTTAGCATTTATGCTAAAAACATGAATAATAATGACAGTGCTAATAAATAGATAATAAACAAGTAAATAGATTTCATTTCTACAAGTGAAGCAAACATAACACATTATGATTATTTCTTTTTCATCTAGAATATTACCAAAGCAAGGTTTTTTAAAATTAATTTCAGTACTAACATGAACAACAGTAACAGTGCTAAAAAAATAGTGTAGACATATCTTCAAATCTTTAGCTAACGACATAGCTTTTTGTTTTTTGGTTGTTTTTATAGACCGGTACTGTAGATTACCAGAACATTAATGACTTTTTGAAACATATTTCAGTGCCAGCAGTTAGGCTAACAACACAACAGTGTAGATAACAAAGTAAATGCCCATGATATTGTGATGTGTTTTTTAAACTAGCTTGTGGAGGCAACATGGCCACACTTGCACTAATGCTAAATGTCATTGCCAGTGTGTGTAATTTTAATTTATGTGGGCTGCTATTAAGAACTCCAAATGTGTTGTCTAGACAGAGATTAACGATGCAGGGTCACATGGCACGTGTCTTTGGCTTGTGATATGAGCTCAGCTGGAGCTATACAAACATGGTGTGCAACCATGGTGGGACTTTCTCTACTTCTCCATGTTTCTTTACTTTTTCCATGTTTTAGTAAAATTCATCCCACATTGGGTATAAAACACACGACATTACTGGGACTGGAATTTCGTACACGCCACTACTCAGACCGTACAAATGGTGCAACTTCTCCAGAACAATAGTACTCATCTCGTCCAAATGTCTCCATCATCCAAGGCGAGAAAGAAAGAGGCACTGTAATACTCTGGACCTTGTATATGTCTGTGACCCCCATCTCCTATATACCCTATTATCCAGAGTGCTGTTCACCCCCATGGCTCTCTCATTTGGTTCGGTCAGTGCATCCCTAGACCACAATGCCTTTCTGTCTGCCTGGGAGATCTTTATAGAGGAGGAGGCTCTGAGTTTCGCTTCCACGTCACAAAACACACTAGACAAAGGACAAGCTGTTATTCATCGCAGCCACCCAATGCTGATTTTATAGGGGAAACCCAACAAACACTATAGTGTGTGAGGGAGAAGAATGGCTCCCAGTGTTCCTTCCAACATAGATCACACCCTTCTGTCGTAAAAATATTATTTCTGCCCCCAGCTACCGCTACCTCAAAGAGGACTCCTGGACTCGCCTTTATCACACCCAGAAAGCACACTACTCCTCCAGCGTTATGGCCTCTTGCCTCCAGGATCCTTCTCCTGTTGTTTTGTGATGTAATAATGTCCTGTGGTTTCACTGTGTTCTGACATTATTTGCTGTCTTATGTGTTGCTGCCGAACTCTGATCCTCGAGGCTTGCGTGTAAGGCATAGATTAATCTTATTGTTAGACACAAGACTAACTTACAAGATGATCCTAAACCATACTTTGAAAAGAGCTGGTTTAAAACTAACATTTTTCAGAGTTTCATTTGCATCACAGATACTAAAAGTTGCAACAGTCGATTTTTGTATTTCCTTGCAAGTATAAACGGCATCCGCACAAGTATATTATGTGTTTTTACACGTTTTTACATTCAAACCAGGCACGATAAGAGTTTACGTTCTACTGCTTTAACCTTCCGCAGATGTTTAATCTAACAATGTACAAATTAAATGTGACTATAAACAGATACAAAGTTTTCTTCTTTAATCATTAAAGTCCAATTATTGCCAAATTGCTTTGCTATAATAAGAATCAATTTTGGGGCATGCTGTTATAAGAAACTAATGAACGTCTGGGCGATAAACGGAACTCCACTTCACACTGGCCCATCTGTGATTATTTTCCTACAACAGCACGCCCCAAAGAGTTTTATTCTTTTTACATATTGCACATTTGATTCTTTTATTCCGTCACTTGTAAAACCATGCCTGAGAAAAACTCAGACATTCTTCAAGCGTAGTCCGCATGAGCGACTCGGTCGTGCCAAGCATACAAGCTTTCAGACCCCTGAAGCTCTGCCCACGCAGCCGTCATACAAGTAAAACCCACCGTTCACGCATCTGAGAGCAGCGCAGCCGACCTGCAGCGGAGCCCTGTCATAATAGAGAGCGAGAAAACAGGACGAAGGCAGACGAAGGCAAAGAAACGACGGAAGAATGACGGCCGTGTTGGAAACAGGGGCAAGGATGGGGGACGGGGGGAAGGGGATTTATATATATATATATATATATATATATATCAGCGCCCTCCTGAAGAATAAAACCTGCAAGTGATGTTTATCTACATGCAACTAATCAAATTCTATTCAATTTAATCTTCCTTGAATAGCACTTTTAACAATAGACATTGTCACAACGCTGTTTCGTAGAAACTAATAAACAAGCCAGAGGCAAAAACATCTCAAGAAATTGTGAACGGAGCCACATTTAAAAGGGAACTCATCCTCTTCAGGGTGATGACAGATACTGGGATTCCATCCATCCATTTCCCATCCTGCTTATCCTACACAGGGTCACAGGAGAGCATGGAGCAAGAGTGTTTATGATCCAGGGACGGCGCACGCTTGAGGGTTGTTCCTGCAACCGAACTTCATGTCTGATTTTTTCTATCGTTACGATAAAGGGTTACCCTCGATAAACACCGATACCATTTTATTGCCCAGCCCTAGTTAAATCAGTTCAATCTTACAGCGTAGGTGTTAATCACAGTAAGAATTAATGCGACACAATCCTGCCTGAACAGACATGAACAAGTCTGCACTTCGAAATGTTCGAGTGCTTGACTGATTTCATTCATCGCTAATGTTTACCTGGCGCAATTATCGACTAGCCTGTTTGAACAGGCGTGGTTACTGCAATTAGCCTACCTTCATGGGTCAAAATCTTCTCGACTGCGCTAGGCTCGTCATTGTAAGTGTTCCTGTATGAGCAATAACCATGGTAATTAATAAGAATAAGAATAAAAGCTATCCCATTTTACACACTCGATAAAAACTGTGCTTCCGATTCTCAGTTTGGAAGAGAAACAAGCCTGCGATGATGCCACGCTCCTCCAAAACCAGGCTCAGAAATGATCTGAGGTGCAGATTCAAGTGTGAAAAACTCTCATTGTCTGAAAACTACTGCACTGAGCCGTCTGATTTGGCACACAGCTCATGTTTCACGCTTCCTTTTTGGAGCGCGTTTTTCCTCTTATCTTTTGGACAAGCTAGCGAAGCCGTTTAAGGAGATTTTTCACACACTGTGACCACGAAAGGAGGTCCAAGAGAGAGATACGACCATCTGACAACCCAAGGCTGGCTGCAGAGTTTCCAATCTCCACCCGGTGTTTCCTAATGAATTACACCACTGCTGCTTCCCACTCAACAGCCGAGCCATTCCCTCTGCCTCCTAAACAGCATTCATCAGATTAAAGCAATATCAGTTCACAGTGAGGCCACCGCACCGAGTCATAGAGAGGAAGTGGTTCTCTTTGGAGGAAAAAAAAAAAGAAAAAGAAAAACCTCCCTGGAATGGAAGGCTGTAATTGCAGCGCATTTAGAATAATGAAGCAGAATTGGCAGAACGCAGGTAGGACACAAACGGAGCCAACGTCATGATGCGATTTTGACGAGAAGCCCTCAGGTGTCAATCTCGCTTGGCAAACCTATACACCATATGTGAGTACAGAATGCAAGAATTGGGGGGAAAAAATCTGCATTTTTCTGAAGGCAGTGAATATAAACATGATAATAATTAATGATACAGCTCTACTGTATCAGGTGTAATAAATATAAATATGTGACAGTGGTTGGTATAAGTATACTAGCAGGTCTAGCACACTGTCTTTCAAAAATAAAAGGACATGAATACAGTATAAGTTTAGGGGCGCACGGTGGCTTAGTGGTTAGCACGTCCGCCTCAAACCTCCTGGGTTCGAGTCCCGCCAGGGCCATGTGTGTGGAGTTTGCATGTTCTCCCTGTGCGTCGGGGTTTCCTCCGGGTATTCCGGTCTCCTTCCCAGTCCAAAGACATGCATGCTAGGCTGATTGGCATGTCCAAAGTGTCCGTAGTGTATGAATGGGTTTGTGATTGTGCCCTGCGATGGACTGGCACCCTGTCCAGGGTGTACCCCGCCTTGTGCCCAATGCGTCCTGGGATAGGCTCCAGGTTCCCCCTGACCCTGATAAAGGAGTAAGCGGTAGAGGATGGATGGATGGAATATAAGTTTAACAAATTGTGTTAAGGAGGGTTCTTTGGATTTTTTGACTTGGCACAGAATGGTAAGTCTGGGGCTGATTTCTTTCTAGAAATCAGTGTAAAAAAGATTCAACAGAGCACATTGATTTCTATATTGATTCTGTTGCTTATATTAAACTTAATCTAAACCAATTATTAGTTTGAATTACGCCGCATGAGTATGAGCAATTTACATAGTATTAACGTCAACCAATGACATTAGGAACTCTCGTGAGGATGTTGTGATCGAATAGCACAGCGATAAAGTGGCTCTTACAGAAAGTCAGTGACCTGGGTTCGATCCTCACAAAATTATGAGTTGGCTAGATGTTCACGGACGAGGTGGGTCTTTAGCTGTTTCTTGAAGATGGTGAGAGATTCTGCAGTCCGGATTGAGGTTGGAAGTTCA
>JAFFST010055714.1:42519-54981 GCA_022414735.1 Noturus placidus
TATGCCATGACAACTATCGACTGGGGCTGTGGCTCAGTCGGTAGAGCGGGTTGTCCACTAATCGTAGGGTTGGTGGTTTGAATCCCGGCCCGGGTGATCCCATGCCGAAGTGTCCTTGAGCAAGACACTGAACACTAAGTTGCCCCCGATGGCAAGCTAGCACCTTGCATTGCAGCTCTGCTACCATTGGTGTATGAGTGTGCTCTCATTTGTAAGTCGCTTTGGATAAGCGTCTGATTAATGTATGAGAGGGAATGCTAACATCTGAGACCAACCTTTTTAACCTGCTGCTCACCCTGCATCACAAGGCAGCATAACACACTCAGAGGAAAGCACTATCCAGCTTTTTCTGCATACATAAACTCACAGACACCCACGATTGGCTAGTTCCAGGTTGGATAAGTCCAGTCAGTGTGATGTTCCAGCGAGTGTGCTGTTTTCACTTGTAAACCCATTGGAAGCAGCCCCAAGGAGGGCGGAAAATCATTTGCGTTCTTTTTTTCTTTCGAAAAATGGTAGTCATCAAGTGGGGTTTTTTTGCCTGCTGACCAATCAGATCAGATCGCAAGTTGGGAAGCAAACCAGGAAACAAACAAACATGGTCTGTGAAAACTGATTCTTGCTAGTGAGTGAACAATAAGGTATAACTTGTTGAATCAAAAATGTTTCACTCCCATATAGCGTTGTGAAAAAAACTACAACTTGCCCATTTTTGCGACATTCGCTAGGACGGTATGTGACGTCTCACTTTAACCGAGATCGCCCAAGAAGCTCAGATCCTCTTCATTTTCTGCTTCCAAACCAACAACAAATGCAAACAACAGTTACGCCAAACTTTTACATTAATATTTAAATCTATTCGCGATAGCAAGCTAGCTCATACAAGCTAGGATAGCTCAGAGTGTTGTTATGGTTACAGTGTGCACGTTGCGTGAGATGCTTTTTTTTCACATCAGCACACAAAGGGCGGCTGTGGCTCAGTCGGTAGAGCGGGTTGTCCACTAACCGTGGGGTTGGTGGTTCGAATCCCGGCCCGGGTGATCCCATGCTGAAGTGTCCTTGGGCAAGACACTGAACCCTAAGTTGCCCCCGATGGCAAGCTAGCACCTTGCATGGCAGCTCTGCTACCATTGGTGTGTGAATGTGCTCTCATTAGTAAGTCGCTTGTAAATGTAAAAATGATATTTCTGTAAAGCTGCTTTGAGACAATGTCCATTGTAAAAAGCGCTATACAAATTATTATTATTATTATTACAAAGTGCTCCCAGCTAGCGCCTTTTCTGGAAAGAAACGTCTGGAAACGTATGGGAGAAAGAGACAACAGTGTTGCTCAGGGGGAGACAGAGACAGAAAAGAAGCAGGGGGTTGAGAGAAAGAGAGAGCAGATTGAGAGCTCTCTGAATTATTGATGTGGCTGAGGGGATGAGTCCAGCGTGCAGCTGACTCACTCCACCTTTCTGAGTTCTTACATCGATAACCTTCATGGTGCGACAAGCACAGAACCAGAACTCATTGGGAAGATTTGACGGAATGAGGGAGGATGAGAGGAAAACAATCAATCACTCAGTCGTTCTTTTGGATAGTATGAAGCCATATGGTCAAAGTTAAAACCAAAATGAAACCTACAAGTGCTGACCTATATATATATATATATATATATATATATATATATATTTATATACATGCTAAACACAGTGCACACTACTGATACCACCACTTCAGTGGCACATGCTCCCTGGAACTGGATTGAACTCATTTTATTTTTTCTGTCTATGTTTTTCTTTAAACCCTTTAATCCTGGTTTGTTATCCATCCATCCATCCATTTTCCCTACTGCTTAACCTACACAGGGTCATAGGGAAGCCTGGAGCCTATCCCAGGGAATTTGGGATACAAGCCAGGGGACACCCTGGACAGGGTGCCAACCCATCACAGGCAATCAGCCTACAATGGACTGGGGAGGAAACCCCCAAAGCACAGGGAGGACATACAAACTCTGTGCACACAGGACAAAGTCGGGATTCAAACCCACAACCCCGAAGGTGCGAGACATACGTGCTAACCACTTCATTGTTAAACTGATCCAGTCTGTATCCACAATGGTGCGCCATAACTGAGAAAGCCCTGCAGCGCCTCTATTCTCTGAGAAGGCTGAGAAAAGCCCATCTCCCACCCTCCATCCTCACCACATTCTACAGAAGGACTTTCAAGAGCATCACTAAAAGCTGCATCACTGCCTGGTTTGGAAATTCTACCGTCTCGGATCGCAAGACCCTGCAGCGGATAGTGAGGTCAGCTGAGAAAATCTTCAGGGTCTCTCTGCCTTCCATCGTAGATATTTACACTAGATATTTACACTAGTCCCCACACACCCATCACACAAACTCTTCACCCTCCTGGAACCCGTCTGACAAAAGGTACGGAAGTATTCGGGCCCCCATAGAGGGCGCCCTCAATAGAGACAGGACTGACAACAAACACTACGAAATGTCTCGCCACAGCAATGAATTTAATCTACAATAACACATCATTATTTTTATAACTATGCTCACATGACTGCTAAAATGTAGCAGTAAACATGTACGGATATTTGTTGGTAGGCAACAGTTCTTCAGTTTCCGGAAGTTTCTCTCACAAACATCTCACCTATTACTCCATTTTAAGGTTTTATATACTGCATTATGTTGTGACATTGCGTCTGTACTTATACGTAATAATATTTTATCCTATTGTTTGATGATTTTCCAAACTAGCCTGGCTAGTTTTCTAACAAATTCGCTAGCTACTGAGATAGAGATAGCGAGCTACACTATGGTGCCGCAGGGATACGTCTGTTTATGTTACCTCCATTAGTTAGCTCCTAACATGGAAATTCAAACAGAAGCTCTTCATCATGAAATGGCGGGACTTGTAAAGTTACATAAGAGATGTTATTTTGGCGGACAGTGGGTGTCGTGTAGAGTGTTAGATCTGTGTGGGTAAAAGTGGTTAATAGGTACAAGCACTTTTGAAGCACTTCAATGAAAAGAACCATTTCTATCATTTCCAGTACTTACATTTCCAAAAGCAGGCTGCATGATCCGTGAGTATCTGGGTTGACAATGGATTTGTCATGAATTTCCTCTCTGAGTCTTGATGTCATGATGTACAAATTCCCGTCACACCAAAGGTTCCTATATACACCGACCGGCCATCACGTTAAAACCACTCCCAGGTGAAGTCAGAGTGTCCATGCTAACTCCAGTGCACCACCTACAATAAGCACGTGAGCATCAGAACTGCACCATGGAGCAATTGAAGAACGTGACCTGATTTGATGAATCACGTTTTATTTTACATCGTGTGGGCAGACAGGTGAGTGTGCGTCACTTCCCTGTTCAAGAGATGGCACCAGGATGCACTATGTGAAGAAGGCGAGCCAGCGGAGGCAGTGTGATGCTCTGAGCGATGTTCTGCTGAGAAATCTTGGGTCCTGGCATCCATGTAGATGTTACTTTGACACGTACCACCTACCTAATCGTTGCTGCAGGCCAAGTACACATCTTCATGGCAACAGTATTCCCTAATGGCATTGGCCTTTTCAGTAGGACAATGCGCCCCGCCACTTTGCACAAATTGTTCAGGAACGGTTTGAGGAACATGACAAAGAGTTCAAGGTGTTGACTCGGCTTCCAAATTCCCCAGATCTCAATCCGATCGAACGTCTGTGGGATGTTCTGGACAAACAAGTCCGATCCATGGAGGTCGGACCTCGGACTTAAAGGATCTCCTACTAACGTCTTGGTGCCAGATACCACAGCACACCTTCAGTGGTCTTGTGGAGTCCTTGTCTCAAAGGGTCAGAGCTGTTTTGGCGGCACAAGTTGGACGTACACGATATTAGGCTGGTGGTTTTAATATGTTATGGCTGATTGGTATAAATCTTTAATAAAAACTGACTGCTTTGACCATTATTACAGTTCTTATTGCAGGTCGTGTTGCTGTACAATCTTCTCTGTGTTTTAAACGGCTTGGTTTCGCTTTGGTTTCATTGGCGGATGATATAAACAAGCACATCCTGGAGTTTCTCTATGCTGAAGAAAAGGCGTGTAAAAAGTATCTTTAGGTCGGCCAAAAATCTTAATGAGGGAATCTTTACCAACATGTCTATTTGAATTGGGGTTAGATTAATTTTTTGGTTTGTTTTTATAGGTTGTGTGATTTTTTTTCAGACGCAGAAACATGCAGAAACATATTTCTGGTTCCAACCCATCTCTGACATCTCAGTTTGAGATATAGTATATATTAAATATGTTTGAAAAGACGGCAATACATCAGGACGACAGCTCCAACCTCCACATAAAGAGCAACATCAATGTCATCTGGGAAGCCTATGAACTCCTGCCTTAAGTGTGAACTTTCATTATGTTTCTCAAAAACTCAGTCACTTAACAGCAGGGCCGCATTGCAAAAACCCAGTCCCTGTGGATCTGTAAACACACACACACACACACACACACACACACTCGCCCAGATCTGTTTGTGCAGCACACATCGGTAAAGTCAAACCGCTGATTCTGTAGCTGATGTTTCTTTTAATTACGGCCTCGACACAAAAATGCTTTACAATCATAAACCGAAATGTCCTGAGAGAGATAATAGTGTTATTCCTAATTAACACGTCAACTGCAGGAGAAAAATAAAAGTGATCATTGGTGTAAAATGTGCTGACTCAAAGCACTGAACGTTCCTCTTCCGTATCATCAATGACGAATGTTCTGTGTCTCAGCCTCAACGTTCACCCTGGCATTAAATTAACCCAGCATGCATCACACAAATACATCGTGCCACCACTGGGAATCATGTCAAATGTAGCAGTAAACATGTACACCTATTTGTTGCTAGGTAACAGCAAAAAAAAGACAGAACGAAAAAAAACTTCACTGCATAGCGGATATTTGCGGACGTTTCTCTCTCAATCCTCACCCTTCTTTATTTTAAGCTTTTGTGAAGACTATATATTCTACTATTGTGCCTGTACTGTGTATAATTATATTTAATTGTTCTAGTTTTGTTGATTTTCACAGTAGCCTGACTTTTTGAATTCGCTAGAAGGCTACTCGATACGTCTATATCTGGGGCCCTTAAAAATATTACATTTTTAGAGACGTTTCTGATTTGTGAGTCTTGCTTTAAGTGAAGTACTTCAGGAATTCACATTTTTACAGCCTTTTTACAACCTCACTGCTTACGTAGCTGCATTATAATGATTTGAAGACGGTTCCAGTTAAAATATTGCTTTTCCTAGCATTGGCTAACTGGCTTCCTAGGATTAGCTCAATCACAATAGCTAGTGACAGCAAGATGCATCATCAGGAGTCGGGTTTCTCAGGATTCGAACTGAGAAATCTTGCTTTAGAGACTCTACATCACGGTTATAAAAGGTAAGTAGACATGTTTACGAAAGATGTTTTGATAGCTACGGTTTTTATTATGACTGGAACTTCCCTTTACTGTTCCTTTCACTGCGTAGCATTCTATTCCAGTATAACTCCTCAGATTTGATATATCTTTATGTACTGATTCAAATTTTTTTCTAATTTTCAATACAAATGGTGCATAACCGATACCGACGTCCTTATCGTTTCCATTTGAAACTAGGCCTGTTTATTCTGGGGTGGGTTGCTTGCACTAAGACTTATATTTACATTTGGCAGACGCCTTTATCCAGTGTAACGTACATTTATCTCATTTATACAACTGAGCAAATGAGGGTTCAGGGCCTTGCTCAAGGGCCCAACAGTGGTAGCTTGGTAGTGCTAGGACGTGAACTTCTGACCTTCTGATCAGTAACCCAGAGCATTTAACCCCTGAGCCACCACTAACCCCAGCTTATCATGGCGTGTTACTTTGTGGTTCGTGACTTCCTCTAACATGTTTGCGATTTCACTTTGCTTTACGCTATACGGGAAAAAAAGGACGTGAATTGTGCTTCATTATTCATTTTAGAACCATGACGGTTGTTTGTATTTCTATACTAATATGCATTCTCTTATGATTATTCTTCAGGCATTATTCATGACAGTTTATCACATATCCTGGGCTGGCTTGCTCATGTGAGCATTTTTGAATAATTTTGTAATATTTATGACAAAAACACTCTTCATATGGACAGGATTATTATTATATATATTTTTTTTTTACATGGACATTTTAAAAAATATGTGTGGATGAGATCAACACTAGTACTGGATTGCTAGATCCCTATAGCAACACTATTGCAACATATATTTTGAGATTCACAATATATTTTATCATCCACCGACACTTTCCTAACAGCCAAGTCGGATCTCTGCATATGCTTCCAATCCAGGGGGTACTGCCTGGTTTCACATGACTGCTTTAAGCCAAATCAGAAACAGCAGAACGAGACAAGAGCCATGTACAGCACCATGAAGTGAACAGAAAGTTTCTGACTAGCAAGCAGGATTTCCAGCATCAAGGAAAAAGGGAAGTCTTACACAATAAAGCAGTTCACGGGAAATTAGTAGAAAGTGTGAACAACCAGAAACCCTGGTCTGTGTTGAAGAGAATCTGAAACGTAATGATTTATTCTGATTATCGAACCAATGGGGAGTTTTTGACAACATCAATGTGACGGGGAAGAAGAGAAAGAGAACTGACCTCATAGCATGACCACATCATCCACTAAGAGGGTCATAGCTACATGGGGTGTGGCTGACGGATGTGTCGCTGTCGGTCAGTCTCGTTGAGCATTAACATCGCTTTTTGAAAAGAAACTGTGCCAAAATCAAATATGGGTGTTAAAGCGGAGGACATGCAGACAGACAGCATGACGAGGGGTGAAAAACTTGCTGAAGCATGCTTCTGAAATGTGGGTGCAACCTTTTAAAAGATCGTGAAGATTTATGATCTTCTTTCCAGCTGTTCCACACTAAGGGATATTTTGGCCGACCTAAAGGCCTGCTTTTCAACTAAAATTCATCCAGTTATGTCACCAACCTGCCCAGCGAAAAGAAACAGTTTGTCAGGAAGAGACTTTATGAGAGCTATAAATAAAAACCGCAATAAATAACAGTTAGTCACATCACCAACAACGTCCACATGGCAGGGAGAAGGTATCACAATCCAGCGTTCGAAGAAGACCTGGCCATACCACAAGATGCAAACCACTCATCAGCAGTAAGAATCGCAAAGCCAGACTGGAACTACAGTATTAGAGGAGATTTTCAGTTGTGGCTAGACCACAGTCTTTAAACACAAGCACTGTCGTTAAGCCCAAAAACTAATCAGGGGATAGGAAACGCGGACTGACAAAGTACAATCGTGCATAACTAAGACGAGACTCTGCTTCTGGCAAACTCCGTCCCACGCTATTTCATCATTATATCCTCATTAAATGTTGAACTCATCTCTATTTGTGTGTAGTCTTACAATGCACTCTGATTCTGAATGTTCAATATCTCATATTAAGTCTATATTGGATAACAATAAACATTGACCCCTCGACCTTCAGGCTACACGACTATTTACCATATTAGCATTTTGCCCTTAAAGGGAGCAGGCTGTACAGGAACAGTACGTATGCCTGGGGAAACATTAGACTTGATGGATTATGGACAGGATCAGAAGAGGCTGTTCCTAATCGAGCGAGTGTGTATAAGGTTGCAGGAGAAACGCCCCGATGAGGCCAGTAAACAGGGTGTAGAAGGTGATTGCTAAAACCGTTGACAACTGCAAAGAAAATTCTAATATGGTTGTATTATGGCACAGCGAGGAGGTCCTGAAGATGGAAGGCATATTAGTTTATTTATTTATTTATTTTTCCATTTAAAAGAGTGTGCCTTTATATGAAAAGGTACTTTGTCTTGGCTGTCAGCTGGCACTGTGTGCACGAAAATAAAACCGATGGCTAAGCAGATAAGAAGTGTGTATAACACGGACGTGTCCTCTTTTTTTTGCCCATTCTCTCAAATTCTGTTGAGAGAATGTGTTTCAATTTCAATTACAGTGAAACTCGCAGGTTAAATACAGTCAAAACTATAGAAAAAAAAAACCAAACCTGCTTATGGTACTTGTGTGGTACTCGCTGAAATGTTATTGTTAGGTGGAAGATTAGACTTGAAAGCTTTGGATGAATGGAATATAAATGGTTAGGGACTATTGAGTCTTTGGTCCTGTTCCAATACTATTCTTAAAGCAGACTTGCCATCTTACACATCTACACTGCTGGAATCACCATTTTTAGGGATGTTGCAGATGGAGGGATGCATGATGGATGGATGGATGGATGGATGGATGAATGGATGTATGGATGGATGAATGATGGATGGCTGGATGGATGGATGGATGGATGGATAAATGGATAGATGAATATATGTATATACAGTACTTTATTGTTTCCCAAGGAGAAATTAACCAGTGTAATTTGAATGGATGGATAGATGGATGAATGGCTGGATGAGTGAATGGATGGATGAATGGATGATGATGGATGATGGCTGGATGGATAGATGGATAAATGGATGGATGGATGAATGGATGGATAAATGGATGGAATACATGGATGGATGGATGGATGGATGGATGATGGATGGATGGATATATGTATATACTTTATTGTTTCCCAAGGAGAAATGAACCAGTGTAATTTGAATGGATGAATGGATGGATGAGTGAATGGATGGATGAATTGATGATGATGGATGATGGATGGATGATGGATGGATGGATGGATAAATAGATGGATAAATCGATGGATGAATATATGTATATACAGTACTTTATTGTTTCCCAAGGAGAAATTAACCAGTGTAATTTGAATGGATGGATAGATGGATGAATGGCTGGATGGATGAATGGATGATGATGGATGATGGCTGGATGGATAAATGGATGATGGCTGCATAGATAAATGGATGTATGGATGGATGGATGAATGGCTGGATGAGTGAATGGATGGATGAATGGATGATGATGGATGATGGCTGGATGGATAAATGGATGTATGGATGGATGAATGGATAAATGGATGGATGGATGATGGATGGATAGATGGATAAATGGATGGAATACATGGATGTATGGATGGATGGATGATGGATGGATGGATGGATATATGTATATACTTTATTGTTTCCCAAGGATAAATGAACCAGTGTAATTTGAATGGATGAATGGATGGATGAGTGAATGGATGGATGAATGGATGATGATGGATGATGGATGAATGGATGATGGATGGATAAATGGATGGACTACATGGATGGATGGATGGATGATGGATGGATGGATATTTGTATATACTTTATTGTTTCCCAAGGAGAAATGAACCAGTGCAATTTGTAATCGGTGTGAATTGTTATTAAGACAAAATAATAAGAATTTACTCCCATCATCTTGTTAAAACGTTTTCAATTTTGGCACAAATTCCCCTGACTAGTTATCAAAATACTTACTTAGTACACTGGCTAGCTAGCAATCCAGATGATTGCTGACCCGATACAGGGTAAACAAACTGTACAGAAAACTACAATATGCTGCTTCCAAAAATGAGTGGAGTTAAGATTGGCATATATTGAAACATAGGGTCCAATACATTCACACAAACCCTACCCAACCCACCCCGAACAATATTCCCAATAGACAAGTGCAGTCAGGGGAGATGTACGGTTTCACACGGCTGCTTTAATCTGAACCAAAACCACAGAGAGAGACGAGTGGGAGACCAGCCATGCATTTCTCATTAATGAGCTACACTTCCTGTGGCAAGACAAAAGGGAACTCTTCCACACTCAAACAGTCCAGGGGAAATTACCCAGCATGCTGTTTCAGTGAATGGGAATTTCGATCTGATCAAGATGTGTGTCTCGCTACAGAACTTCAGTTTCATATACTGAGTAACACATGTTAATACTGATCTCTGTTAATAGCTGTTCGTTCTGTTTACTGACCCGATGATGACATACGACAGTCTTCAGTCACGTCAAGGACGATTACTGTGTGACGAATGAGAAATCAGCAGCTCTTTATACATTTAAACACAGAGAGATTTCACATCTAACATAAAAATAATGTCCAGTACAACTGCATGACTGAAGTGCAACAATAAATGTGAAGTAATAAGGCCTCTAAGCACGTCAAATAAGCATATTGCACTTCATTGATTAATATCCATCCATCCATCCATCTTCTACCGCTTACTCCTTTATCAGGGTCATGGGGGAACCTGGAGCCTATCCCAGGGAGCATCGGGCACAAGGCGGGGTACACCCTGGACAGAGTGCCAGTCCATCACAGGGCACAATCACATACACACTCACATTCATACACTATGGACACTTTAGACACGCCAATCAGTCTACCATGCATGTGTTTGGACTGGGGGAGGAAACCGGAGTAGGCAGGCAGGCAGTTTTGCCTAAACAGCAAGTTTTGATGGTAATATGCAACCCTGCAATGTTTGTTTGTTTGTTTTTTTTAAAGGAAACACAGCCGTCAACTTTTTAGATGTCCCGAGTGGAAATGGTTAAAAGAAGGCTTAAGTTTAATTGGATTGTGGTTGTTTCTTAGTTAAGCATACACAATGTAATGTAGGCATCCTTCATTCTCTCTCTTTCTCTCTCTCTCTCAGGCTGATGTGCATGCACCAGTCACTTTATTAGGAACACCATACTAACACTGGGTAAGACCTTTCTCTCTCTCTCTCTCTCTGTCTCTCTTTCTCGCGCTCCCTCGCTCTCAGGCTGATATGCATGCACCAGTCACTTTATTACATTTTACATTTACATTTATTCATTTAGCGGACGCTTTTATCCAAAGCGACTTACAAATGCACACTCACACACCAATGGTAGCAGAGCTGCATGCAAGGTGCTAGCTTGCCATCGGGGGTAACTTAGGGTTCAGTGTCTTGCCCAAGGACACTTCGGCATGGGATCACCCGGGCCGGGATTCGAACCGCCAACCCCACAGTTAGTGGATTAGTGGACAACCCGCTCTACCGACTGAGCCACAGCCGCCCTATGGAACACCATAGGAACACTGGGTAAGACCTTTCTCTCTTTCTCTCTCTCTCTCTCGCTCTCTGGCTGATGTGCATGCACCAGTGACTTTATTAGGAACACCATACTAACACTGGGTAAGCCCTGTCTCTCTCTCTCTCTCTCGCTCTCAGGCTGATGTGCATGCACCAGTCACTTTATTAGGAACACCATACTAACACTGGGTAAGACCTTTCTCTCTCTCTCTCTCTCTCTCTCTCTCTCTCTCAGGCTGCTGTGCATGCACCAGTCACTTTATTAGGAACACCATACTAACACTGGGTAAGCCCTGTCTCTCTCTCTCTCTCTCTCTCTCTCTCTCAGGCTGATATGCATGTACTAGTCACTTTATTAGGAACACCAAACTAACACTGGGTAAGGCCTCTCTCTCTCTCTCTCTTTCTCTCTCACAGGCTGATATGCATGCACCAGTCACTTTATTAGGAACACCATACTAACATTAGGTAAGACCTTTCTCTCTCTCTCTCTCTCTCTCTCTCTCTCAGGCTGATGTGCATGCACCAGTCACTTTATTAGGAACACCATACTAACACTGGGTAAGGCCTCTCTCTCTCTCTCAGGCTGATGTGCATGCACCAGTCACTTTATTAGGAACACCAAACTAACACTGGGTAAGGCCTCTCACTCTCTCTCTCTCTCTCTCTTTCTCTCTCTCACACAGGCTGATATGCATGCACCAGTCACTTTATTAGGAACACCATACTAACATTAGGTAAGACCCATCTTGGCTTCAATTTTCCATGGCATGGATTCCACAAGGTGCCTGGAGATTCTGGTCCATGCTCACATGAATGCGTCATTAATTGTGACAGATTTGTCAGCTACACATACAGATCCTCCAAACCAAGAGAGTGAAAAAGCAGCTGCTCTAAGAAAACACGTACTCTCATGAGAATGCTCGTTCATTTATTAATCAATCAGTAAGTGCTTTATCCCAGTCAGGGTCACGGTGAACCCAGAGTCCATCCCAGGAACGCTGGCTGGGAGGTGAGAACAGACCCTGGATGTTACGCCAGGTCGTCGCAAGGCTAAAATAAATGCTGGTCATCATATGTACAGTGGTGTGAAAAAGTGTTTGCCCCCTTCCTCATTTCCTGTTCCTTTGCATGTTTGTCACACTTAAGTGTTTCGGAACATCAAACCAATTTAAACAATAGTCAAGGACAACACAAGTAAACACAAAATGCAATTTGTAAATGAAGGTGTTTATTATTAAAGGTGAAAAAAAATCCAAACCATCATGGCCCTGTGTGAAAAAGTGATTGCCCCCTAAACCTAATAACTGGTTGGGCCACCCCATCAGGAAAAGACTGGGCAAAAATGGCCTGCATGGCAGAGTTCCAGGAGAAAACCACTGCTGAGCAAACAACATCAAAGCTCGTCTCAATTTCTCCACAAC
>JAFFST010055714.1:58754-61254 GCA_022414735.1 Noturus placidus
CGTGTGCCCGATGCTCCCTGGGATAGGCTCCAGGTTCCCCGTGACTCTGAAAAGGAGTAAGCGGTTGAAGATGGATGGATGGATGGAAGGTGGTCAGGTTAATGTTAATGTTGAGCCACTCAGGAGCCCTAACAAACCTTAATTTGACCTTTTTAAAAAGAAAAAATACCCCCTCTATATCAGTCTGGCTTAAAGATCTAATGTTCTTTTTGAAGCTGGAAAAAATCAAGTATAACATCAGAGGTAGCGGAGACTCATTTTTGGGAAAATGGCAACAGTTTATTACCTACTTCAAGGATGTACCCACCCTGGAGGTAGATTAAGGAGAGGTGGACTCTCATTACTATCCATTTAACCCCCCCCCTTATTTATTTATTTTTTATTCATTCATTCATTCATTCATTCATTCATTTATTTATTTATTTATTTAATATTCTGTATGAATTTATGAAAATAATAATATATGAATAATAAATGAATCTTATGTAAACATTCCTGGGTGGGGTGGGAGGGGCTGTTATTGGGTAAAAAAAAAATATTGATTCTGTATTGATATATGTTGTTGTACTCTGAAAAGTGTATAAGAATCAATAAAAAAAAAATTTAAAAAATAATAATAAATAAAAAAAATAAAAAATAAAAAAAAATACGTATCGTCCTGTCATGAAGTGATACTAAACTATGTGCTGGAGAGGAAAAAAAGGAGGGTAGAAAAACATAAGTGACTCAGTGTCAAAACCGAAAAACATGCAACAGGAAATCGTAAAACGCAACCACGGCACCAAAAACACAACGACAAATTAGGAAACGAGAGCAAAACCAAAAAGACAACAGCGTTAAGATAAAACGCTCCTTATTAAAGCTGTGATTTTTGCTCTGTTCATGTGTATTGCTCTTACGGGCTACTGTAGTATTCCCTTTGAAGCTCAAGCACAAATCTATAAAAGCAAATACAAGCATGAAACACATCTTAATTTGATGAACTTTGGCTTCATCTTCCCTCTGCTCCAGTTGATCGTTGGATCGAGTTCTGCTTCACATAAAAGTCCATTTGAACGAACTGAATAAATTGAGATTCGCTGTCGGGACTTTTAGCGATCTCTGAATTCCAGAGCCACGGTGTTATTATTCCGTCTTCTGTGGTCCTAATTAATATAAAACAATCTCTGGCGAGCACACCAGCAGTTTAATAATTGACTTAAATTAGCGGTTATTATCCTCTGATTCTGACCCAGTGAAATAATCACTACACAGGCCTGAGCGGTTCCGATTTTTCTCTCTAAAATAGGAAAAGTTGAGGAAAGAAAGAAATCGCAAGCTTTGGAAATCAACTCAACGTTGGAGAAAGAAGAGACGGCAATAGTGAGACAGGTGGAGAATGTATGCATGTATGTAAAAAAAAAAAAAAAAAAACCAGAGACCCACATTGTACTTGAAAATCCCCTTCTCACCATTATGCATGTTGTTTCTGACCACTTAGGCTGGAATAAAAGAGCGAGGACCTGGCAACGGGTTCTAACTAGGTCATTTCTATCTGTCTGTCTCGTTCTCTTTCTTCGACAGCAAGGGAAAAACCTCAACAATTTTTGCGTAGGCCTGAGGCACTGAAGGCCAAGCCCTTTCCCTCTCTCTCTCTCTCTCTCTCTCTCTCTCTCTCACACACACACACACACTCATTTTTTGAGGACCTTTCATTGACATAATTATTCCATTAGCTAATTAATGTCATGCCTAAAATGCATCTAAACCTAACCAAAAAGAAATATTTTGCCTTTTTTGTTTTATCACCCCCCCAAATAAAATCTGTAAATAATAAAAAGGACCGGCTGAGGACTTGACACTGCTGTCTAATCACTGTGAGGACTTTCTGGTCCATTTTGGTCCTCACAAAAGGCTAAATACGTGTACACACATGTGCCCACACACACACACACACACACACACACACACAGAGCATTCCTATCCACTTATACAAACACCCGTTCCCCATCTCCAGCTTGCAATTCGATTAATGGACCATTACAGGCTCTATCTTTGTCTCTTTCTTTCATCGCCTCTCTCGTTCTCCATTGCTGGAGTTGAGTTTGTTCAAGCGAGAGAACGATGGAAACGTGCTCATCGCTCCCATTTCTAACAGACATGCTCTGACGATCAGTTATACGATGGTCATGATGTACTGCAACATTTAACATGCACAATGATATTATTATTATTATTATTATTATTATTAGCGTCCTCTGCATCGCTCGTGTGACTTTATTTGTGTCGGCGTTGGCATTTATACTTATGTTTGTGTTCTAAGTTGTACATTGTGAACTTTTCTTTGTTTTTTTCTCACGAGTTGCCATGACAGCGCGTCCAAGAGAGCAAAACATGTGCTGTAAGGGTGACAAAGATGACATCAATCTCACCGAGATTAACTTTGACGCTCACGAGGTCAACTGTGGCTAGTGTTTATTTGTTTGTTTGTTTATTTATTTATTTATTGTAGAAACATTTA
>JAFFST010055714.1:66254-76467 GCA_022414735.1 Noturus placidus
GACCTTCAGCCTTAAAGGTTTATGGAAAACATGGGACTGTAGTACAAATGAAACAACATTCACATTGCATCTAGACAAAAATATATACGTTTCTGCTCTGAAACAGAACTCACACATCACACTGGTCATGCTCATGGACTATTTTCGAGCGCTTAAGAAATGGCGGCTTAGCGGTTAAGGCTCTGGGTTACTGACCGGAAGATCGGTTCGAGCCAAGCTGCCACTGTTGGGCCCTTGTGCAAGGCCCTTAAGTCGCTCTACTCCAGAGGAGCTGTATCATTCAATTCAATTTTATTTGTATAGCGCGTTTTACAACGGTCATGGTCTCAAAGCATCCATCCATCCATCTTCAACCGCTTACTCCTTTTCAGGGTCACGGGGGAACCTGGAGCCTATTCCAGGGAGCATCAGGCACAAGGCGGGGTACACCCTGGACAGGGTGCCAGTCCATCGCAGGGCACAATCACATACACACTCACACACACATTCATACACTACGGACACTTTAGACACGCCAATCAGCTTAACATGCATGTCTTTGGACTGGGGGAGGAAACCGGAGTACCCGGAGGAAAACCCCGACACACGGGGAGAACATGCAAACTCCGCACACACATGGCCCTGGTGGGACTCGACCCCCTTACCCTGGAGGTGTGAGGCGGACGTGCTAACCACTAAGCCACCGTGCGCCCTGGTCTCAAAGCAGCTTTACAGAAACATATATAACACAAGATACAGATTTTAAGTGTGTGAATTTATCCCTATTGGGCGAGCCGGTGGAGCCGGTGGTGAGGAAAAACTCCATAAGATGTTAAGAAGAAGAAACCTTGAGAGGAACCAGACTCAGGAGGGAACCCGTCCTCATCTGGGTAACAACAGATAGTGTGAAAGTAAAGGAAAGTCCGTTATGGTTTTGTTATTATATCATGGCTGACCCTGCGCTCTAACCCCAACTTCCTGGCATGCAGGGATAGGTGAAGAACATTTTTTTTTTTATACGTGACCAATAAAGACTCATTATCATTATCATTAATCATGCTTCCTGGGATAGGCTCCAGGTTCCCCGGTGACCCTGAAAAGGAGTAAGCGGTTGAAGATGGATGGATGGATGGATGCTGGCTAGCGCTTAGCTTAGATACAGGTGTAAATGAAGATGCACAATACAGTGATATGCTAAAGATGTGGTGATAAACAGTTATTCTTCACTGCTTGATGAGTACCGGTATTGCCACTGACCGACTCCATTATGAAGTCAGGTTCACTCGCGGAATTAAAATGTGAACCTCGTCGCCGTCTCTTCACTTCACGTGCTAAAATTGGTGCTGAAACGATCACTGATCTAAATTTCATGTTATTAATCTTAGGAGGGGCGCACGGTGGCTTAGTGGTTAGCACGTTCGCCTCACACGTCCGGGGTTCGAGTCCCGCCACGGCCATGTGTGTGTGGAGTTTGCATGTTCTCCCCGTGCGTCCGGGGGTTTCCTCCGTGTACTCCGGTTTCCTCCCCCAGTCCAAAGACAGGACTGATTGGTGTGTCTAAAGTGTCCGTAGTGTATGAATGGGTGTGTGTGTGAGATTGTGCCCTGCGATGGACTGGCACCCTGTCCAGGGTGTACCCCACCTTGTGCCCGATGCTCCCTGGGATAGGCTCCAGGTTCCCCCGTGACCCTGATAAAGGAGTAAGCGGTAGAGGATGGATATATAATGTCTTAGGTCATTTTGCCAGTTAATGTCTGCACACACATCTTCTCTGTTTTCATGATGATGTGACGGAGCAGGAGCATTGTAAGACATTTTCTCATAATATCATCATTTATGCCACATATTTCCTCATAAAAGAGCAGCATGAGAAGAATCAGGTCTAGACAGTAGCAGCGAGGTTTTATGGATCTGTAATGCCTTGCTTGTGTGGTTCTCGTATTGTCAAGGGGGACCCGTTATTTTTTTGTGTGCTTCCGTTTGCACAATAATATTGACTCAGTGGCTGTTTGATTCTTCATGCTATCGAATGTTGAAGGGACTTTAACCCACTTGTAACAGTAACAGCTGATGACGTTGATTTAGGACTTGATTTAGGACATGATTTAGGACTTCGCTCCGGAGGCGCTCTGCTATTATCAAAGCAGGGAACAAGAAATAAAAAAATAATACAGTAAGCCCTGCTCATTGCCCAGATATATAGCAAAAATACCTAACGATGAGGTTTATGGGTTTGGAACCAAGCAGGATGAACGTTACCGCACGTGTTCGGTTCGTTCCTATAAGAAGGTGGAGAATGTCATCGTCGCACCACACAGCACTGCTTTCCAATATTACCTTGTCTTAGTATTCTGATCATCTTCAGAGATCTCTCTGGTGTCTTTGCACCTTTGGCTCGCAACAATGTGATTAGGCAGATAAAATCTCCACCTCTCTCTCTCTCTCTCTCTTTCGTCAACCTGGTACGAAGAGGCACAGGTAAAGCCTGAGGCAACGTGACACTTCCTCTCAGTCCTCGAAGCCTGAAATGCACAGCGGATTGCTTGAGGGTAAAACATCTCTCGATCAGGTGTGGGATTTGAACTCACAACCTTGGTGACCTCACACCAACTTATCTTGATCTCAAGATTCCTTCCTGCCTAGCTAGGGATGCTCTTCGTGAATGGAACATGACGCTCATTTAGTAAGGATATTTTGTCCACTTTAATAACATTATGCATGTTAAATATTGCAGTGTATCGTACAGCCAAATATCAGCACATGTCTATCCAACCTATCTGTACCGCTTATCCTACATGCGGTTGTGGGGAGTCCGGAGTCTGTCCAGAGGACTCGCGGATCGCATGCACAATCACACACTACAGACAATTTAGAGATGCCAATCTGCCTACAACGCATGTCTTTGGACTGGGGGAGGAAACCGGAGAACCTGGAGGAGACCCCTGAAGCATGGTAGGAACTAATGTTCTGAGAGTAGAAATTTCTGGGGAGAAAGGCAAAAAGACATCCACCAGAGCAAATAACTGTTGCTGTGTCTCAATTCGCCTACTTACACTATGTACTCATTTAGTGGAGAGTAAAAAAGAACATACTTTCGAGTGTGTAGCAAAAGAGTGTGCAAGAACATGAACATACTGACACGTCATGTCACGGAAGAGAACGTTGTTGCCAAGTTACACCGTTACACCGTCAACGTAAACACAATCCTCGTTCCATTTCAGCTTTCCCTTGATTTATGTTTAAAGCAAACCGTCATAAAACTCCTCCTCCCTTGCGTAGTCGTGGGTCATATTCGCTGAAAAAGTGTCAAAAGATCCACACTCCGAAAATCTGCAGGAAATAAACACACCATCCGGGTATCTTCGGGATACTCATTTCAACATACTACGGTTTGGGACACACTAATTCTAGTCTACACAATTTAGGACGCATAGTAGGCGATTTTTGGATGCTTTTGTTTATGTTTATGTTAATCGTGATGTAATTCTTTCGCAAATCAATATCAATATCTATACCAATATACTTTATTATCGTCCTAATCAGCTCTACAGGCCACAACCGAAATACCCTTACTCTTTATACTGTACATGTTAAGATCTGTACACTGTGTCTGTGCAATACAGACTTTACTATATACGGTACATTCTAGAAACATTCTAGCAGACGTACTATTCCTTTATTTAGCTTTGTATTTTTACCTCCTCGTAGTTGACAAGGTTGGATTTAAAAACCCTGGAGCTTGCCTACAAAGTCCCTTATGGCAACGGTCAAATCCCACACCACAGTACAACCACATCGCTTCAAAACACAAGGAAGGCAAGCATCACGACGCCTCTGAGTACCGGGAGTCCCTCGCTGTCCTCACTGAAGTGCCTTGTCTTTAATAAGCACTCACACGGGCCCCTACTACAAAACCTTCACTCAGCTTCAGTAAGCGTTTATTTGTCCTTACTCAGGGTTTTAGTTAATCAGAAGCCTGTCCCAGGAATTGTGAGGCTGGAATACACATCATATATACATATATATATATATATATATATATCACCTATTAGTCGAGACCGAACTTCGGTCACTTTATGGGTCAACACTCTCCACGTATTTCATCGATGTGATCCACAAAGCATTTCGGCAGAAGTAGTGGGGTAGCCATTGCTTTCCCGGGCTTGGGACCGGCGTGTAGCTGCTGCCAGTCATATATATACACACACACATGCTGTAGCTCGTCTATCTACTGACATGTTTTGAGGAGTTGGAAAGCTACACTATAGGAACCACATTATTCATTGTGGGGTTTTTTTGTTTTGTTCCCCAACCTGAACTCTACTCCAAAATAAACCTAGATTTCTACAATATTTCCACACGCACTAGCAGAAAATGTACTAAAGGAATATGTTTTTATTTACGCAGCCGTCACTGAGTGAATGAACGTTCAGAACTACCATAGGGACGTTTTCCCGAGTAGACTCCGAAGCACTTCTTTAAGTCTTTCTGAATAACAGCGTCTGGCAAATACCAAAGAAAAGTACATTCCTTGGCTAGTAGTACTGACTCTTAGTCCAACCGGACCGTGCCCTGGCCCACCTCTTTCAAGCGGGCTATGGCACGGTTTACCGTACCGTACCTGATCACGATACGGAGCGATCACGCTCGTCAAACGAACTGGACTTTAGGGTCAAACGTGCTCGGACACGGTTTAACTGGGCCAAGTGTGAGTGCGCCCTAATATATTGTCTGGAGTGTGAGTGTGTCCGTCACTCTGCTCATCACTTTGCTCTGTTACTGCACAAGCTCTCTACTCTCAATCTGTACATCACTGCAGCAGAAAAGACATACAAATGATAAAAGCATGTGCCGATATGTTTTATAACAAGACAACCGCCTAATCCATCCATCCATCTTCTGTACCACTTATCCTGTAGGGTCACGGAGAACCTGGAGCCTATTCAAGTGAGCATCGGGTACAAGCCGGGGTACACCCTGGACAGGGTGCCAATACATTACAGGGCACAATCACATACACACTACGGACACTTTGGACACGCCAATCAGCCTACCGGGCATGTTTTTGGACTGGTGGAGGAAACCAGAGTACGTCCTCGAAGAACATGCAAATTCCACACGCACAGGATGGAGGAGGTCCGACGCAAACGTGCTAAACCACGTGATCCCTAAGACGACCACCTGATAATACGTATATCACGTCTTACAATCGTCACACTGCAGTGATTGGCAGCATTCAGCTTTTCTAAACTGACAGTCAAGATAATCAGACATCGGACCGTGCTGAACATTTTTGGGCTAGCGTCGTATCTTTTTGTGTGGATTCCGTAGCCAAACGTTTCTTACTGACGTTGCAGTATATAATCTGTGCTCCGCCTTCGCTCTGCCTTTTTTTTTTCCACCTCCTAGTTGACGGACTGTATGCCTGCCAGACGTAGCCTAATGCAATAATTCCAGCAAACGGGTAATCATTTACAACTCATAGAAAGCGCCTGCTACCTGCCAATACGCTTTATATCTGATCCTGCAAATATCGAACTCGGTAGAGGGAATTTACTCAGCGCTGCATCCTCAGTGCGCACAGGAGACACATGATAACCGAGCATTTTAACACTATCTGTATGAAACCTGTAATCAAATGATGTATCATGAGAGAGACGGTTTAAATCAGGGGTCTTCAACTCAACGTTTTCCAGGCCAAGGACCCCCAAATTGATGGCGAGATGGAGCGGGGACCCCCTAATTATATATACATTGTATGAAATTGTGTTATATCAAACTGGTACCAAAACTTTCGTGACCCCCATGCAGTACCTCCGCGGACCCCCTGGGGGTCGCGGACCCCCTGTTGAAGACCTCCAGTTTAAATGATGTATCATGAGAGAGACGGTGTAAGATCAAGTCCAACCCCCCACAACAATACGTCCCTGGCTCTTGGCACCAGCGACTTTAGGGTAACACGTGTGAAAACGTGCGTGCTCTTCGTCCAACCTCGTGAGACCCTGCGATCTATTCTAAAAGAAAAAGCCCGACCTGTCACTAAAGCTTTTTTTTCTGTTAAATTGTATTAGTAATATCAAACCGCTTTAGTTTTATCTTTTTTTTTTTTTTTTTTTTTAAATGAAGCGTTCAATTTTAGGCAGAGTTTAAAGATCGATTTGGATTCCCAATTCTAGAATTTTCCCCCTGAAACATCTGCTTTGAGGTAGTTTGTGTACTGTGTCTCACACTATGAGGAGAGTTTAACCCAAACTATTAGCTGTTTAAAGACCACCCAGGAAGTCCCAGCTATCAGCACTGCAGAACCATCATGATCCAGGTATCGGGAGGGTTTGAGAGGGATGTTCAGACGCCTGGTGTGCGGTCTGACTGCCCTAAAGCCGTGGGATGAGTCACTTGAGTGATGGAGCAGTGCACATCAAATCAGACCAATTCTGCATCTACTGTGAATGGTCCATCATGGTGTAGTGGTACAGGTTCTGGTCCTGGAGAACCTAATATCCTGGAAGGATTTCAACAGGATTTCCCAGCTGATGAAGTGCAGGACAGTGGGTTCTCCAGGACCTGGGTTTTCATCATCTGTGGTGTTTTTTTTTTTTAAACAACCATGATGACCAGAGACGCACGAGAAGCTTCCTGAAGTAGCGCAACAGCTGGTTTGGAGCAATGCATGCACGTCTTACCTCTCGGACTTTATCCCTCATCTGCACAGTTTGGGGATCTGACGGTTTCCCCCGGTTATTCCCGAGCGCTGGTTTGAGCAGACACTTTCGGAAAGTGTCATAACTGTAGCCTTTGGCGCGCGCCGCTGTGCTTCCTTCAGTCGCGTCCCCGCGCGGGGTTCTCGCCCTGCTCTCCTCGCGCGCTCCCGGGGATCTCTCTCCGGTGGCGTCGCTGCGCGTCACGGATGGCTTCCGGCTTACTCTGAGCTTAACGTTCGGCTCGGGTTTAAACGGGGCGCTCCGCTCGCGCTCCAGGCGCTCACGGTCCGCGCGCGCCTTTTCCGCGTGCTCGATGATCGCGCCGCTCTGGGTCGCCGCCGCGTTCGTGCTCGCGCTGTCGGTGGTCTTGGGCAGGAAGAATCGCTTGAGGCGAACGGAGTCGGGAAGGAAAAACAGAGCCCCGAGGCACAGCGTGACCAAACCGGAGAGGAAAAGCAGAAAGACGAATTTCTGGGACAAGCGGAGACCCATGGCTGACACGGGCACACCGGGCAACTTCCGGAACGCCATTTCGCCCGCTGACCCAGTGAGTATGTGAGTATGCTCTCTGCCAAACGGCTGCGTAAATGAATGACAAAGTTTGGGTAGTGGCTTTATCAGAGCGCGCGAGCCTCATCGCGCGCTCTCCCTCCCTCTCTGTGTCTCTGCACGCGCGTCATCGCGCTCCGGATGGATTTCGGTTCCGCTAACTTTTCCCCACGAACCGGCGCGCAGATAGTAAGAACTCCGACCCAATATCGTTCAGCGTTCGAGTACACGACGCGCGCTCGTGCGCGGCGCTTTCAATCCGCTACACGCGCGAGCACAGCAAGACCGTTAAGTCCGTCTCCAGCAGCGCGTGCATCCGATCATCAAATATACTGAGAGTTGGATAAAAAGCCCCTAAAAATGCACACGTGACGTTGCGTGACGTTTCCCGCTTTTATCCGCGGTATTAATCCGTGCATTAATGAGTGAAAACCGGGTCAGGATCCGGTTCAGGATCGGATTTTAAACGCATGGCGTGATGCACAAAGTGGATCGATTCCTACTCCTAGAGGTCGTTCAGCTTTTAAACTAAACCAAACATGGTCGTAAATGTTCGGAACGCCTTTCTTCCCAAACCCCCCGTGTGCACAGAGGTGACCCGGAATGTCTCGCGCAGACAACAGGGAACCGGTTACGGTAATGTAATCCGATGATGCCGCGTCTTTCTTTCTTCCGGTCCGGATGGGAAACTGGGATAACGGAGAGCAATGTGGATCCTGATGTTTCCCGGAAACGAACCGTGCAAATCCAGTAAATATATCCAGAGGGATGGAAGGCGCGAGGCTACGACCGCCCGGTCCGCCGCGAAACGCGTTTGATCCGCCGCTGGTGCTGAAGGCGGAGTGGAGCGGTGAGATGAAAGAGCAGCGGCGTCACGTTACGGCGGAGAGGAAGCGCGTGCCAATGCGTCCATCGTGTGGCGACTCAGGGAATTATAACCGGCACGTTCAGAGAATATGGTTGCAAAAATAATGTTAGAAGTTACCATTCCCCCCCAAACACATCATCTCAATCCCAGCCCCTGCCCCCGCCCCGTGAAGAAAAAAACACCACGAAAAGTGAATAAAACATGATACTCCTAAAGGCTGCCCCTCAGGTGGATAAAACATGATTAAAAAAAGAGCCCTCTAGGGTGCCCTTCCAGTAGCATAGGGTTTCCTTATGTACAAAGAAATATGAAGTTCCCTAATAGGTGCCCTTACAGTGATGAAAATATGATAGAGTGCCCTGTAGGCTTCCCCTACCTGCAAGGATACATGATCTTAGTGTCCTAATGTCTGCCCCTCGAATGGATAAAACATGATGAAATGACCACTTGAGTGAAAATACATGCAAGACCTATATGACCAAATGCCCTCTAGGGGGGGCTGCCAGAGGTGAAAATGTGATAACATGCCCTATAGGTCACCCATACTGTATGTGCAAGGAAATGCCAGCATACTGGAATTTGTTCTAGTTACATACGGCATTACAATAATCTAGTCTAGAGGTAACGAAAGCATGAACTAATATCTCTGCATCATGTGACAATGTTTTTATCTTAGAGATATTTCTGAGATGAAAAAAGGTTATCCTAGTAATATTATCTACATGAGCATCAAATGATAGATTGGAGTCAATAATCACTCCAAGGTCTTTTACTGCTGCACATGATGAAACAGGAAGTCCATCCAGAGTAACCATGTGATCAGAAAGATTATTCCTAGCTATACAGTGGTGTGAAAAAGTGTTTGCCCCCTTCCTCATTTCCTGTTCCTTTGCACTTACCTCCACCATCAGGAAAAGACTGGGCAAAAATGGCCTGCATGGCAGAGTTCCAAGGAGAAAATGGTTTGGATTTTTTTTCACCTTTAATAATAAACACCTTCATTTATAAATTGCATTTTGTGTTTACTTGTGTTGTCCTTGACTATTGTTTAAATTGGTTTGATGTTCCGAAACACTTAAGTGTGACAAACATGCAAAGGAACAGGAAATGAGGAAGGGGGCAAACACTTTTTCACACCACTGTATGAATGTGTGTGTGAGTGTGTATGTGATTGTGCCCTGTGATGGACTGGCACTCTGTCCAGGGTGTACCCCGCCTTGTGCCCCATGCTCCCTGGGATAGGCTCCAGGTTCCCAGTGACCCTGATAAAGGAGGAAGCGGTTGAAGATGGTTGGATGGATGATCGTGCTATGGTAGTTGTTGACAAGTCTTTACAATTCTTCCTTCTGCTTCATTAATAGATTGTGTTTTGCCGTTCTGTTCATCACCTGAATGCTCTCTAAACCATGATTTAGTGGCTCGTTAATGTGCCGATTTCATGTCTTCGGCTATGGTAGAAAAACAAAACAATGCCATATCATCAAACCAGCCTTGATGATGCTTGAAACTCTGCATAATGCTAATGATCGTGATAAATATGACATTATAAAGTGATAACGGCCAGATTTAGTCCGTTAGATCGTCATTACACGAGTGGAACTGGGATGTTTTATTACCTGGAGTCATCCAACGTTCGGCTACGCGTTCAGTCGTACTTTCTACAGTCACGTGATTCTCTCTGGAGCACTGAACATATCATCTGGTTGGAAGGTTTAGTTTTGTACTTATTAATAATATGTTATCGTTTTAGAAGAAGGTTGGCTAAAGATTTACAGGAAGATACCAGGTGGCTTCCCTGGTGATGAGGCAAGGAGAGTAAAGACAGCGTATTTAGGAAGAAATGACGCGTGCAAAACTTGGAGATTTGCCGAACGGATTTCTAATGCTCACAGGAAGTGCTAACGCAGTCTAAAAGGGGTCCAAACAGAAAACTGTCCAATCTGACTCATTCCTTTAGCTGACCATACTGCATTTCATTACACAGTATAACGTTTAGAGACATTAACTAAACTAGCAATTCATTGTTAATGTTCTTTTTAACATTACCTCTCCAGCACTATACTGGCTAGGTAAGGGCGGCTGTGGCTCAGTCGGTAGAGCGGGTTGTCCACTAATC
>JAFFST010055714.1:98642-138831 GCA_022414735.1 Noturus placidus
TAATCCTAAGAACCAACGATTTATGAAGGAAAATCATTGAAATAAACAAGGTTGCCCAAACTTTTGCAGACCACTGTATATATATCTGAGCAGTTGAGGGTTAAAGGCTTTGCTCAAGGGCCCAACAGTGGCAGCACTGGGGCGGTGCTGGGGTTTGAATTCGCAACCTTTTAAATCAGAGCACAACATCTTAACCACAGGATAACGATATATAGTGAGCAGAGTTATGGCAAGTCAAGCCTTCTGAAAAACTGGATCAAATACACCACACCATTCCTCTCCTTAGACCTGGAGAAGTAACAATACTGGCCTTGGACAAAGCTACAATCTCACTGAAAAAACTCTTCACTGGATATTCTTTTCAGACTCATGAAAACTGACTACCGTACATAAATCATCAGAAGTACTGATACAGCTGAAGCCTCTAAAAAGCCTGCATGACTCATTAAAAAAACAAAAAACCCAGGTATTTCAACGGGCATGCGTTGCGCTGTGAATACTACGTGAAAGCGCTTCATATATTAAAAGGCAGGATGCATATTCAATACCTCTGAATGTGAATTTGATAATTAGGCTCTTTAAACAAGACTGTGGATGTGGGGACGAGCGCCGGTTTGTGAATGGAGGGCGAAGCCGGACAAGGCGAGTGGTAAGGAGGGTACACCTGTGGGGAATATATATTGGCTAATGAATGTTCCGTTTCTGAGAGAGAGACACAGAGACAGAGAGAGAGACACAGAGACAGAGAGAGAGAGACAGAGACAGAGAGAGAGAGACAGAGAGAGAGACAGAGAGAGAGAGAGAGACACAGAAACAGAGAGAGAGAGAGAGAGAGAGAGACACAGAGACAGAGAGAGAGACAGAGAACAGCAAACAGAATGAACTTGAGACTGAAAGGAAAAAAATAAATAAAAGTACAGTAGTGTCAAATCTGCCTCAGTCTTCCTTCTCCATGTCCCACCTGTAAGCGCGTCACATAGACCAGTCTTAATCCTGGATTAGACTCACCTCAACGTGGGTTTGGACCAAAGTATTTGCCAGACAAAACACATGCAAATGTATATACAGTGGTATGAAAAAGTGTGTGAACCTTTTGGAATTTCATGGTTTTCTGAATAAATGTCAAATCTGATCATCCAAGTCAAGGGTATTAACAAATATAATGTGCCTAAAATAATAAAGCAAAATATATTCTGATCTTTCATGTCTTTATTGAGAACAACCGAAAAACCTCAGTGCTTGTGGAAATAGTATGTGAACCCTTGAGTTAAGGACCTCACAAAAGCTAATTGGAGTCAGGTTTTAGCACATCTGGAGCCTCGGTAAGAAAAGGAGTTTGGAGGTGTGGACTACAGCAACTTTGACTGATAAAAACCCCTCAAACTTTTGGAGTTTGCGCTGCACAAGAAATACATGCTTATGTGAGCCATGCCTCACCACAAAGAGCTTCCAGAGGATATACGATCAAGAATTATTGACTTACAGAAAGCTGGCAAGGGTTACAAAGTGATTTCAAAGACTTTAGAAAGTCACCAGTCTGCAGTTAGGCAAACATTCTACAAATGGAGACACTTTGGGACTGTTGCTACTCTACCAAGAAGTGGGCGCAGTGTCAAAATGACACCAAGGGCACAACAAAGTCTCAATGAGGTAAAGAAGCAACCCCGAATGACAGCCAAAGATTTGAAGGCATCATTGGAACTGGCGAACATCTTTGTTCATGAGTCTACAATACGTAAAACATTGAACAGGCAGGGTATCTACAGCAGGACACCACGAAGGAAGCCACTCCTTACTAAAAAGAACATTGCAGCATGATTGAACTTTGCAAAAGAGCACATAGTCACTCCACAGCGGTATTGGGCAAAATGTTTTGTGGACTGATGAAACTAAGATTGAACTATTTGTAAAAACCACACAGCAATACATCTGGTGTAGAAAGGGCACGGCAGATCATCATGAAAACATCATCCCAACTGTAAAGTATGGTGGAGGAAACATGATTTGGGCCTGCTTCCCTGGATCAGGGCGTGGCAAGCTCGCAATCATTGAGGGGAAGATGAATTCCCAAGTATAATCAGACAATTCTTCAGGATAATGTGAGAATGTCTGTACATCAGCTGAAACAGTGTAGAAGTTTAGTGATGCAACAGGACAACGGTCCAAAACACCGGCACACGTCCACAACAGAATGGCTTCAGAAAAACAAAATCAGCCTTTTGGAGTAGCCGACTCAGAGCCCAGATCTCAACCCAGTAAAGATGCTATCGAATGACTTCAGACTTCCAAAGAACATGACCAAGCTAAAGCAGTTCTGCCAGGAAGACTGGGCTAAAATTCCATGCAGGTCTGATCCACAGCTACAGGAAGTGCCTGGTTGAGGTTCTTGCTGTCAAGGGGCGGTCAACCAGTTATTAATTCTGAGGGTTCACTTATTTTTTTCCATTGCCGTTTTGAATGTTGAATGAGCTTGTTCAATAAAAGACATGAGCGATCGGAATTTATTTTGCGTTATTATTTTAGGCACATTATGTGGGTCAATACCTTTGACGTAGATGACCATCAGATCACATTTTATGACAAATTTATTTAGAAAACCATGAAATGCCAAAAAGGTTCACATACTTTTTCTTGCCACTGTATTTATGTAAAACGTCAATACTGAACAAAATGACTAATGGGTGGCATGGTACTAATTGGACGCACAATGATCCTCGGTCATCGAGCTAATCCTGGTCATAATTTTCCCCCTTGTGAATATTACCAGCTGAGCTGAAATCCTGAAGTACAGCTTGCTGCCTGCAAGGGGAACTACAATTACAACACTGACATGTCACCACAAAGTGGTATCAAAATCTGTTTGACAAACAATAACTACCAGATAGCATTAACCAAGCCCTTTCTGTTCAGTGTTGCAATATCACGCCAGAAGCTCATATCGAATACATGAACGCTACAAACTACAAAACCTTTTTACTGAATCTGTACAAAGGCAGCATCTCGCAGTGCTTTTCACTTCTAGGATTTTTTTTTTTTAGCTGTGTACCTTTAACTGGCACAAGAAAAGACTGAGGAGGGAAACCCCCCCAAAAAAACCAAACAGTCATGCATACTTTCTGTAC
This sequence comes from Noturus placidus, assembly GCA_022414735.1. NCBI lineage: Eukaryota > Metazoa > Chordata > Actinopteri > Siluriformes > Ictaluridae > Noturus > Noturus placidus. Next base: position 101,765 of record JAFFST010055714.1, read on the forward strand.
TCAGTGTATGTGGGTTTGGGTACACCGAGTACAAAGGAGTATGCAGGACTTTTGCTTTCCTCTCACTCTTATGGTAAAAACCTAGAAAGCATCTAAACATTAAAAAACACTAAAAGGATGTGTTGTGTTTTTCCCCACAGATCTGGGCTACTTCTGAACTGCCACTACGGGTTTTACATCTACACATTAAGCTTATGATCTATTGATTTCTTCCCAAGTTATCATTCAAATAAATACATACATGGTACACAAACATGCATAAGTTTCTCTGTGCTGGCGTTATTATGCATATATAAATAAAAATAAATGGATATGAATCATCCAGAACTCTTTTCCTAGAAAGACAGGAAAAACAAGCATTTCCACCATTTCCGTTGTAAGGAGAGTACAACAGGAAGTGGTCAGGAATTGCTTGCTGGCAGTGGCAAAACCGCAACCTCAAATCTTTTGTCTTTTTCCTGGTGATTTGACCGTAATGTGTGGTAACCAGTAAAGAAACAGAAGAGAAAAACCAGCTTAGATATAACCCTTTTAGAAATCTAATGTCCACACTTTCGTGGTCATCTCCACCACAACCACCACAAGGGTAGTCTGGTACCATTGGCTCTACATCTTTAGGACCATGAAATGTTATCATAGACGCTCACCTGCACAAAGACAGTGAAGAAGATGACCGTGATGATCGCGGTGAGAAACATGTTCTTCATAGGGAATTGGTCCTCATCGAGCAGGTAGACCAGGGAGAAAGCGATTGCGCCACGCAGGCCACCATACGCAATGATGAACTGGTCCTTGGTAGTGAGCTTTACTATGCGGAATTTGTTGATCACGAAGGTCAAACCGATCACCCCTGAGAAAAAGAATGACGAGAGAGCTGGTAAGAACTTCTGCTTCTGTTTGATGAACATGAAAAAAGGTTGCCAATTTATTATTAGGTACATCGACTACGTACTACACGATTATCACATGCGTGCACTTCGGAGGTATGCGGTCATGTCTGTCTAGATAGTGACTATAAGACATGCCGTCATCGGGATGAGTCATGGCTACAAACACCACGGCAGAAGAATATCCGCTGGATCATTTCCCCTATTAAACGCATATGCTTCAGACTGAACCAGCTGGTCTAGACGGCACTGGGTTTTGTGTGGTTTTATTACTCACCGAGAACACGAGCCACCATGCACAGGATTAAGGTCACCGTGACGAACGTCCAGTTCCACTTGTGACTCCCGGCCACCGTGGACACCCCGAGAAATATGAAGATGAGAGTCTCACTCACGCTGCTCCACATCTTTAGGAAGTACTTGACGGTGGTGTGGGACTTGTGGGATATGTTGGCCTCCACGTAGGGCCGCATGACGGCGCCACACGCGATCAGTCTGGACAAAGAGCAGGATCAAATGTGGATTAGTCACGACAATCGAACTGATCGCGCTTAGCTATAGGTTAGATATAACGTGTTCACTATTATCTACTTAAAAAGGTTGGTATGCTGCCGAGAAAGCGTTTGAGCACACGTGTGTTAAGGTTAATCCCTCCATTTGGAGTTTAAGAAAACACAGACTAAAGAATAAACACTGTATAATTACCCTGATTAAGGTATCCGTTTGAAAAAGGTTTTAGAAGAAATAATTAGTTGAACAGACACTGTCTATACTGAGAAATGGAACTAAAGGCCCAACGTGAAGAGATTCTTTGAAAACTGAAAGCGGGTTTCAATTTCCTGAAATAATGCGAAAGCGCTCGTATTTCACCGTCAAAAGGCGTAGTGTTATTCAAGATGTTGAGAATGCTAGCAGATTACGTGACCCCTCCCCGTTTAGCGATACAAAAGTCTGGTAATATGTGATGTGTGTGAGTCACGGCCTCAGGAAAACCGTTCACAAGGTCCAAATAATAATAAATTATTATTTTTTTTTAAACATCAGTTTTAGTCAAAACCTGATCAGTTTGTGACGTTTTTTGAAACGTAGCTTCCGAGGTATCTGGCTGGTTTCCCCAGAACACCGCACAGTTAGCGTCCAAAAATGTCCTGCTACGAAACGTAGGTGATATTTCACACCCATACTTCATGTGGCTTTAGTGCAGGTGCTAAAATAAATTAAGATGCAAAAACACTGTGTTAAAGCTGGGCAGGTTCTCGCTTTATGCAAATGAGAAGCAAAACAACATGAAAAAAGGGAGTGAGAACAGTGGGCTGAGTTACAATAAGGGACAACCATGTCATTTATACACTGTAGTTAGCAGCATTTTAGTTCACAAGAAAATGCAGAAATGGAACCAAATATTCCCGTGTAAACTCCAGGGGCAATATCAAAAGTCAGCAAGGCCATGTCCTTCTATCGTACCATAAGTCGATAATGTTATTACTGATGGGCCTACCTGTGACAGACTGTACAGAAAAGCAACCGTGTCACGCCAGTGCGCATGTTTGAGAAGTTACAATGCATATACATTTACCTGCAAATATGCTTTGACCCAAATATTACTATATGGACTTTGCACCATCTACACACTACCAGGAACACAACAACCAACACTATGCCCACTAACGGCCAGCGTATAAAGATCTGAGACATGAGGCGAAATGAATTGATTCCGCAGAGACAAAAGCATACAGGCTGTCCTCTCCTCTGCCTCTCCTAATCCGAAAGCATATTGGACGATGGTGCAGAGGGCCAAGAAATCCACAGGCACTTCCAAGAGACACATCATGTAGTCGAGCAAATGAGCGGTCAGCATGTGCTGCTAGATAATGGATTCTCGCCTCCATATTTCTACTCTGCTCTGCCCGGGAGGGTTTATCGAGTTCATAACCGAACCAGCGACCTTAGGTTTGTGCGCCAACCTGCCTTCTATACTCCAAAGGAGACGGAGCGGTTTGCTATGCTGAAGTATTCCGGTAGCCTTCAGGTTGTCATTTAATATCCGAGAGCTGAACACACCTACACAACTGTCAATCATGCCAGATTTAATCAGTCAACATCAACAAATAAGATATGTTATTGTCTCCTGGACCTAGTACTTGATATTATATTTAAAAACAAATAAATGACTACATGTTTACTTGTATGTATGTTCAGAAAGCTGTGACACCACTCTCGTAATGACCACAACCAAGTTATATCTAGCGAACTACGTACTGTATGGAGGTAATGTTAAGCTACATGTACTTATGCTCATTATCCATTATGATCATCCGCAATGCGCACTCTCCAGACCATCTTGTTTGTTTTTTTAACAATAAAAATGGATCATCCTTCCCAGCATCAGGGTGTACTGAGGTACTCACGCCATGATGCCAGACAGGTGGAACACCTCAGCCGACAGGTACGCCAGGTAGCTGTAGACGAAGACGAAAAGTGGCTCGATAACGCGCGTGTGTGATGTGAAGCGTGAGGTGAAGGCTGACAGGATGCCGTAGATGGCGCCAACCAGTATGCCACCTAGAGCCACCACCATGAAAGCCAAGACGCCCAAAAAGATGTCTCCTACAGTCACAGTGTCCACTCTTGAGTACTCCTCAAACAGGTGATACAGAACCTAAAGAACATTAGAGGGGACACACGAGACTCAGTCAGAACACACACTCCCAATATAATCACAGTATATAAGCTATTAGATTGAAGGGGGTTCCCTCCAGTATTCAGGCAGTAGAACAGAATCAGATACAAAATGATTAAATTATGAGATGTATTAAATTTGGCTTCTGATTAAGAAACCTCTGAAATGCATCAGTGTTTAGGCTGAAAAGATCAGATCAGAAATGCACCAATTCAAATACCTACTCTTTACAACCGTGATGATCAGAAAAACATCTCCAGATGCACAGCACACGGAGCCGTACGGTGGAGCTACGACCGGTTCCACTCCATTCAGACTACAGCAGGAATCTGAAACACCAGTGGGCACAGTGCCTTGTCCGGAGATGCTTTTCTGCTTTCACAGGTATAAAGAGTAGCTATTTATCCTCAGATTTCTCAAATTCCTCAAGCATTTCTGTATGCAGAACTGGTTCTCACTAGATATATTTTTTTTTTTACTGTTCCAGCTCAAGCACACCTGGTGTAATGAATGAAACCCGTGATTAGTTGCATCAGGTGTTTTGCATATTTATGCTGTTGTGAGGGATTCTATTCAGGGGGTTGAATCATTTCGCATTTTCAGTTGAATTTGGGGAAACCACTTGAAGCATTCGTCATGTTGAATTATTTCAATTGTTTTCGTTTGATTTGTTCACTACAAACAGCTGAAAGTCTGTTAATTTTTTTTTTTTTTTTTTAAAGAGCAGAGTAGAAATTCTCAAACTAAAAAATAAATAATGCTCGGTTACTGTTAGAGACAATACATCTTAAGGTTCTTGAAGTGATTTTATAATACCTTGCATTCTTGCTCCACAAGTATACAGAGTATGCCTTAAACAAGTAGACAATTGAGCATTAATGTAAAATTAAAAGTAGACTATTAGGACAGTAGTTATGTATTCAAGCAGGCAAGGATGCTAGTAGGCAAGGGCAAGTGTGCTAGACTAGTATCCAAGTGGGCATATTAATGCAAGTAGTCTAGTATGCAAGTAGGCTAGAACACAAACATGCAATCATGGTAATATGCAAGGACAGAAAAAGGCAATACTAATACGCAAGCACACAAGCAGGCAAGGATGTCAGGGTTCTTAGATGCAGGTAGGCAAGTATGCAAATATCGGTATCACAATCGTTTTCATACATGTGTGGCGGCCGTAAAACCAAGGCACATTGGTTTTTAGAAAAATAAACTTTTCTTCATTTGAGAAATAAGGTGATGCAATAGATATACAAGGAGCCACCACACATGCATCGCTTTATCAAGCTATCTGGTGATTCTGAATAACGTTAACGAGTCTGCGCCTCTCCGCCACCTCAAATAGACCTGAAAATCAAAAAACAAAATAAATCTGCTTACTGAACTGATAGCAAACCGGATTCACTGCTGTATTCGTACGTGTTTCAGGGAATAACGTGGACAAAACAGCAGGGGAGAAAAAAAAAAAAAAAAACTATGTAGCTTCTGTTTTTACTTTTTGACTAAGACTGAAGAAGTTCAAATCGCAGCACTGACAAGTTGCCAGCGTTGTGCCCGTGAGCAAGGCCCTTAACTCTCAACTGCTCAGTTGTATGAGCAGTACGTAAAGTCGCTCTGGATAAGGGCGTCTGCCAAATGCCGTAAATGTAAACGTAAATCTCAGTTTGAAACATGGAACCAAGATAAAAACATATCGCATCATCTAAATTGAGGAACGGGAAGCATGCGCCTGCTTACAAAGTGATGGCTTCCCTACGAGTTTCACTTCAAAATTGCAAACTGAGCTTTCCACGACATAAAACGTTACACAAATTATAGCACGTAATCCAAACGTGTGTCTTTAGCTCAGAACACAGACAGAGCAGGCCGTCGATTCAAATACAAGCAAAGCTTGAAACGCGATCACATCCGTGTTGAAATGTTTACAGACTGGGCTCTAATTGTAGATTAATAAATACAGTATTTACTTTATGGTACACTCGTAACCATTTACTTTCGATCAGTTTAGAGAATCAGAACCCCCCATGGTGTTTAAGTCACGTACATGCTACATGATTTTAGCCCAGACATTCTACGATATTTCTCAGCACGGTGGAGGTTCGTGGTGATGAATCGGATAATACGAAACTCCTCTGGAACTAGTTCCATGCACGGCGATCATAAACAACCAATCAGAGTCCGAGAGGATCTCACGCGCAGCAGATCTCTGAATCCAGTTCATCATCCATCTATTTGTGTGTGAGGGCAAACATGTAGCATAGGGCAAAATGTAAGCACAGTAACAAATCCTTGTACAACATTATCTGTTAGGTCGTACCCAAGGTTTATTAGGAACAACAAAAAAACTTAAATAAATAAATAAAAAACACCCCACATGATTCCTGGCAGCAAACTATACCTCCACTTCTTTTTGCAGAACACACGATCCTCGCTGCCCACCTCTACCTAACCAATATTGTATTTTAGGTTACATTTGAAAAGCTTCTGTAGAAAACAATGAAATTGTCACATTATAGAAAGCTCATGTTTATTTTCATGAGAAAGCTGGAGTTGGAGACCAGGAACACTTCAGCAGGGATCTCTATTCGGGTGAAAGATAATGTATAATGTTTTTGCGCCCTGTCTGTGCACTATTGTACAGTTTGCACACCACTAAAACCCCAAAACAACTGAAAGTCTTGTAGCATGAGTGGGGCAGCCTTACAATTGCAGAGCTTGGCGAGATCTTAAAATAAGTATAACAATATAGTTCTGTTTATAAAAACAAACAACAAAATTATTCAAAAAAAAATCATATTGAAAAGAATGTTAATTTATTTATTTATGGCTAATTTAGTGTATGTGGACACTGAATATTTTATTTCACTTGATGCTACATTTTGTGAATTTTCGTCAGAGCTCATACGTTCTCTAAATAAGAAGTAATGTTTATGTATTTATCTTAAAAAAGCAACAGGCTGCTCAGGCTTCTTTCCAAAAGCACATTGGAGAAAAAAATATAAATAAAAGTGCACATCATGGTTTGAAACTGGAACAGATAGATTGCATAAAACAGCAGGGGTCCCACAGGTGAACCTTGAGGTACTCACCACTGTGACTGCGTCGTTAAGCAGGGACTCGCCGAACACGAGGATGTGCAGAAGCTCGTTGATGTGAATCTCCTCAAACACGGCCAGGACGGCCACGGGATCCACAGCGGAGAGGATGGTGCCGAACAGCAAGCAAGGCAGCAGAGTCACTGTGCCCAGGTTAGTGCCCTCGATCTGACACACGCCAAATAGCACGCTGCCGATGAAGAAGGAGTTCCACAGAGTGCCCACCACAGCGAACATAAGGATGGTGCCCAGGTTCTCCATGAAGGGCCTCATGGGTAAGAAGTAGCCGGCATCCAAGATGATTGGCGGGAGAAGACAGAGGAAGAAGAGCTCGGAGTTGAGTGAAGGGGGGTGTTCGCCCACAAGCTTGATGAGGCCGCCCACTAGAAGTCCCACCGCGATCAGCAGACAGCTCTCTGGAACAATCGAGGACAACTGCGGGATCAAGTGAAACCCTGAAAAAGAAGTCGAAAAAAATTAAGTATGCAAGAAGCATCTCTGGGCTGCATTCATATTCCTCGAAAAACTTTGTTCTGTTGCGTCTTTTCTCCTTTATTCCCTTCTTTAAAACAGAAATGAACCACTGGAAGAGCGTGGGCAGTAATTACACATCTGTCGAATCCTAATTACTGCCACGTGAGAGGAAAACTGCGCCATCAGCCTGAACGTGGGCCTTGACACAGATTTCTGAGTGTCACTGGTACAATTCATGGACCTATGCGGTGAAGCACAAAGCTCGACATACACGCAAAACACTCACAAATATGCAACGATGCCCTGAGAAGAGGAGCATGCAACAGCAGCCATTTAACTCCTGAGAAAGAAGATCCGCACTAGCAACCAGTGACATCTTCGTTTGCTTTGTAGTGTGATCTTTGGCTCTTAATGAATGTATCATGCATTGACTTGCTCTGGGGGGAAAAAAAAAAAAAAAAAAAAAAAATCTATTTAGACAGAAATTTGTTTTCTTTCAAACGCAAGCACTTACACACTCACTCATAGCTGTTAATCCCTAGCTAGCATACAAGCATTAAAATAAATAAATAAATAAATAAAAACAGAACAGCATTTACACACTCACTAATATCTTGTCTGGTGCAATGACTTGTATGACCGTCCTTGCAGAAAAGGCCATAAGAACAGATAAATGGAGGCATCAAGCATGTCCTTTAATATTACTTAACCTTAAAGCCTTCTCATATAGTAGTTCATTTTGCCCAGAGTAAAGTTGTATAGAAAAGTAAAGAAAAATCAATATAAATCAATTATTTTGTCTCATTTGCAAGATGGTTTGATTTATGCTGAATAAAACGAAGTGAGCCAAAAAGCAAACTTGCTAAAGCACACGTAGGAGGGACTGAGAGCTTGAGAAAATAAGTACAAACTCCACCCAGCTTCTGCCGACCTGGACAGTAAAGTCTCTTATCATAGCAGCTATAAAACAAGCGATCCCTCACTAATCTTGACCAAAAAAAAAAACAAACAATTATTGATTTATTTTAAATGCAGTTTGTTCTAGAGAAACCACAAAGTGCAAACTCCTCTGTATACGACCTTTCCCATGGCACAAAACTTTACATCTGACTGTTGCAAATCTCAGACACTGGAGACTCCAGTCCATAAACGTTAAAAATCTTAGCAAATATCAGCATATCGATGATCTGTTAATATGCTTCGATTATGTGGAGCATAAAATCGCACGCACGCTCTTTACGCAGACCGATTGTTCAGGCCCCCTGGGTGGTGTAGACACCAGTGTCTACAGTCTGACTACTGTGCAAAAAACAGCTTTTATATGAAGAAAATAGAGACTCAATAAGCTGTGTGGTGGGGCGATGCACAGGGTACGGACATTCCAGAGGCGAGGAGAAGAGACTCGTCCAATGTGTTATCCCCTTAGCAACACTAACACGCAGAGTATGCTTGATTAACACCAGGTCATAAATGTCAATGGAGAGGGGGAAAAAAGCGCTACGTTTCTATTGAAGGGTTTCTTGGCTGTTGTGCCGAGAGCTCGTTTACATTTCACACCAGCTTCTTCGACTCGATACAACATGCGCTCATTAGACTAATGGAACTTAGGGGATGTGATAAAGCCCATCCTTAAAAAGTAGGAGCAGGTAATGCATCACAGGACCACTTCTGTGGTACTTTCAAGAAAATGAAGTCTAGAGATTCAGCCAAGTTTTTAAATCAGGGCCAAGAAGCACAACGTAAATGGTAAATGTACTTATATAGCGCTTTTATCCAAACACTGTCTCACTCAAACACCAATGGTAGCCAAGCAAGGCGCTAACCATCTGGAGCAACTTGGGGTTCAGTGTCTTGCCCAAGGACACTTCGGCATGTGGAGTCACCTGTGCAGGGAATCGAATCGCCAACCCTACGATTAGTGGTTTAGTGGACAACCCGCCTAACTACATGAGCCACAGCCGCCTCAGAATGTTTGTTAGTGTTCGCACAACAGCAGCTTAATATAAGACCAGCAATCAGGTATTCAAGGAATAAAACTCCCCCGCATATTGTTATTATAGGGAAAAAAACAACCAAATAATAAATGAGAAAGCTGGCCATCATGTGACTATCGTTAGTAGTTTTCACAGAAAAATGAATGAAACTGTGGAGGAAATAATGGTTCGGGAGATGCTGGCAGTGAGGATTGTCTGTTCTGCAAAGAGAACTGGATGTAAAGTGAAAAGAAATGTATCTACAAGTTGATCGCCATCGCTTCTTTTCCCAATGGTGTATTACTCAGCTAAAATAAACAATAGCTGGCTTTATATCCATTTATAAGACCATTTAATGATGTGGACCGTCCACAAAACAAGCTAGTTCTTGTTCTCACTTCCTGTATTCCTTTACCACCACTCTTTTCCTCTTCAAATTAAAAAGAAAAACAAAAAAAAAACAAAAACAATGCAACTCGTCATGTTACCAAGGAACCATGAACGCCTCCATTTTAAGCGACTTTCCCATGCAGTTTTCGTTCCCTCAGACTGTTGCACACATTTTTCGAAACCCGTGTCAAGGGTCCACCATACAGTGTCCCTGTGCAAGTTGTTACCACGGACACAACAACGTGTTCGCTTTACAGCACTGTTCGAGAAAACTGAAACACCTTCTGACCAATCAGAATCGAGAATTCAACAGCACCATGCTGTGCTGCAACACTTATTACTGCCAGTGATAAACTACACAGCACTTTCATTTGCAGGACTAATGGTCATCTTAACCGAGCAGTGAATCATGTCTGAAACGCCATTCCAGATAAATTAAGCCATGATTACTGGCAAGAATCTTTTCCAAGGCACTTTTCTTTTTTTTTTCCTTATTTCCAGCCTTAAATTAACAGAGTTGGCACATTTCTGTGAAAACACTCCTCTGTTAGGTCAAAGTTACAGTATATACCCAAAAGTATGTAGACACCTGATCAGCACAACCATATTTGGTTCTTTCCTCAAACTGTGCATTAAGATTTCCCTTCACTAACAGGCCCAAACCTATACCAGCATGACAATACCACAGCGCATAAAGATACAAAAAAGGTTGGAATGGAAGAACTCAAGTGGCCAGCACAGAACCCAGACCTAAACACCACTGGGATGAACCGCAACACTGACTGCACCCCAGACCTCCGACATCAAGGCTTCACCTCAATATTGCTCTTATATGTGAATGAGTAGATCAAGAGGAAAGCCTTCCCAGAAGAATGGAGGATATTTTATAACGAAGAGGGGTGTTCAGTTGTCCACAGACCTTTCGCCATATAGTGGATGAACATTCTACTCATGACAGACAGATAGTACAAACACTCCGATGTAGATCAAGATCAGTGTTGTGCCCTACTCACTCGTCACGAAGCTCTCCCTTGAGTCTCTTCCAAGTGTAGTTAATGGAACAGATAAATCAGGCCCTGCAGGACAGAACCTCAGTGCAGTGGGCTGAAGAGCCACATCTTCACCAAAAGCGAAGCATGTGTGAGATTCAGCGCTTGGTGGAAAGTGCATGAGAAAGGGCACAACACTATTGGACAGTAATGATATTCCCCGCAGGTCTTGGCTACGGTCACGTCTGCACCAAGTGTGTTCTTGGCTTGGCTCCAAGGGAGCTGATGTGTGCACCCAGAGCGTTCAGAAACTATAAACAGAACAATCGTAGCTGCTGGCTCAAGACTGTCGTGATTAACTACATGGGAGATTTTATGAGGGATTCCCTCATTTAAATAATTATATAAATAAATAGGCAGATACCGCTTTCCTGAAAGTGTGTTGCCCCATGATAGAGAAGTTCAAAGAGATGCGGGGTTGGCTTTAAGCAAGACAAAATTGATTGCAGCTTGTCATGCTATGGCGAACAACTGCGCAAATGTTTGAAAGACTATTCAGACCAATGGATAAATGTTCTCACCCCCCCCCCGTAGACTCACCAAACATGAAATCCTGTTTGTTCAGTCGAAGAACATTGAGAATAGAACTGCATATGAAAGGCAAAAATGGTTTGTAGCCTATACACAAACCAAACAAAAGGTTCCGTGATGGATTTTAGGTCATTTCTGTCCGTCAGTTTTGTAATCAATCATTCTTGATTATTTAATCATAACTTTTGTAAAGCAGCAATTGAAAGGAAATCTGAGGCAACCTGCGTTTGAGCTGAAGTCCAAGACAATAAAAACGCACAGTATGGACACACACCCTCTGAAGTGAAGTAATAGGTTTTTAATGCCATGCACCGAGATGTGGCTACAGGAACGTTTGACTGGACAATTGCAGGAAGGAGCAGGTCCATGGGTATTCCTATGGTCATAATGGCCTCAATGAATGGTTTAAGATTTCTGCACCGATTCAGGCAAATTTCATTTTGCTGCAGATCAAAAATAAATAAATAAATAAAAACACAAGCAGCTGGCCTAATTCCATTCATGCTCATTATAATGGAGTATAAACCAAGAAGTAAGGACAGAAGAGAGAATGGAGAAGGTTTTGACTGCGCTCCCTCCCATGGTTAGCCGTTTTCATAAATCTTAATCTGCTATCGCGCCCTCGTACGAGCCTTTCACACTTCAATGAGAGCTGTGAGCGTTTGCAGAATAAGGATCAATCCTGCAATTTCTGCAAAGTGTAAATACGCAATTTCTAAATATAAAAAAAAAATGCTGCTGTAATTTAAGGCTGTTGGGAAGAAAATTGGAGAGACAGCACAGTGCAATGCATGACTGTTCGCTAATCATGACTTCTGCCTGAGAAAGAAGTGGTCAATTTTGCAACAAAAGGAAAGGGAAAAGAAAAAAAGAAAAAATAAATAATAAAAAAAAAGGAAGTAGTAGTGACTCATCAAGAGCACTATTCAGCAGTGCTTGCGGGAAAAATAGGCAGGCTTATCACCTCTACTGGTCTGTGTTGAAGCTTTGAGAAGGTGCTCAGTACTTGAATTGACCGAGTAAGCTACGGAACTCCAGCAAACACAAAGAGAGCCTGGCTAAAGCTGTGTGAGAAAAAGAGTCTCTGAAGGACTCCATTCACCTACTCAACCTCTCAGTCAAAACACCACCTGGCTATTCTCCATGTACTCTTGGCTTGGGCTAAATGCAAACCATTACAAAGGGGAATGTGAGTGCAGGTGTGGCTAAATAAAGTATCTCTAGATAAAGTAGATCTCTCGAGATCAGAAACCTCAAAATACTACCCAAAGCATTCAAAGTAGTGAGAACTCGCACAGGACGAGCCGACCGAGGCAGTCCCGATTCCACCCATAATATATATATATTTGTTCCTTCTTCACCAAAGGTTGGGTGGAGGCTTAATATGAACATATGACACTGTGGCCTGAAAGTCGAGCTGTAAATAAAGCTGACAGCAGCTGAACGCAGGACTAAAACTGAGCACAGCTTGATGGATTCAGTCATTTGCCATCCTCAGCTCAGTGAGAGACCATGAACCATGAGAAAAGAGAAGCCTGGGGAGAGAGGGACGGGGAGACAGACAGAGTGAGACCGACAAATACAGAGATGGAGAGATACTGAGACAAAAACAGTGAGACAAACCGAGACAGAGAAACAGAGCCAGGGAAGCAGAGAGTGAGAGAGAGACAGAAAAACAGATATGGTATGACTGCAGAGCAGAGAGAGCGCGCGAGAGAGAGGATAAACAAACACTAGGTCTATATTAAATTAAGTGACAGATTTCTGGGAGTAATATTAGAGACGACACTGCACTGGGGAAAATCAAAGCGGTCTGTTTTCCATCTCCACTCAGGCGCTTCTCCCACATGCAATGACCTGTTCCTTCATATAGCCTTAAAAATCAGAGGCAGTCCCTGATGTCCAGGTAAACAACTGATTAAAAAAGTATTACTGCTGGAAATGGCCCATGGATACAAGCTACACGCTTGGCAGATGACATCCAACAATGTACACGCACCAGGGTTTTTTGGTTTTTCTTTTTAAACCCCCTTAATATATTTCCTATAAGCACATAGTAATACACAGAGGTTTAACATCAACATTAAGCTATTGCTATTGCGGGACAAGGCGGGGTACACCCTGGACAGGGTGCCAATCCATCGCAGGGCACAAGTTGTGTAAAGTTTTAGTTGTAACACTCAGTTACACAAAAAAAAAAAAAAAAAAAAAAAAAAAAAAAAAAGGCACTGAAAGTTTTCCACGCCCCCATACGATTAATCGAGGGGGGGGGGACACACAACTAATCGATTATTGACTCAGAAGGAGTAACAAATAAAACAAAAAGGCACCTCATATATGCAATACAAGTATTTATTAAATAGGGCTCCATTTCCTGTCAGCCTCCTGCAAACAAAACAAAAAAACAGTGTTTTGTTAGATTAGACGGGGTCCCACACGGTCGGGATATTTTTAAGAATCCTCAGATGAAAAGCAGTAGCCTTAGGCTGGTATATTCAAGTTGTCAAAGTTATATTCAGTGGATTAACATGAACTGGGACAGGATATGAACCGAGCTTGGACAAAAGACCGGCAGCTAATCTCGCATGTCCAAACATTTCACAGCAAGTCATTACTCAGCTCTATCCCCTGGCCCCGTCTACACCCCAAATAGGCGCAAGATAAATTAGCATAACTTCTTCAGTCATAGAAGCACATTTACAGAACATTCAGTCCTTGGTTTTGGGTTTCATTGACCTGCAATGCAATCACTGTTCCTACATCCCAGGTATGTCTCTACAACTCTTTTTGAAGAGTACTCTGGTCAGAGTGATACAAAAATCTAAATCTTTGGCAATAATTCAGCTCGTCATGACAAGACAAAGAAGAGTAGTGTGAAGCCACAGTGAAGGACGGTGGTGGGAGCACCGTGATTTGGGTCTGCCTCTCTGCAAACGGTACATCAAGGGAACCAGGGTGAGGTACTGGGACATAATCAGAGGAGAATTTAATCTCGTCTGCAAAGAAACTGAATTTGAGGAGAAGATTTCAACAAGACTGACACCAAACACACAGCCGAAAGAATTTGATCTCCACATAGCATTTATGGAGGATTTGGAAACTGCAAGTCCATCAGATGGACCCTTGGGGAACTGTAGAGAATTCACCGAGAGGAACACGTTAAAACTGAACGTAGACCTCTCGGGGATGTAACTGCAATCAGCTTTGCAACAAACCACTAATGTACATCAAGTTGTTTTGCGCTTACGATTAAAGATCCATTCCTTCATATACAAGTACCAAGTGAAAACACGTCATGCGTACAAATCTGAAGTGGATACATGCCCTGGAAGCATATAAAATAACAAAACCCAAAAAAAAAAAAAAAAAAAAGGCTACAGCCTCATACTCATTGAAGACCTTGATCGTGGTCATCATGTGATGCTTCACTATAGACTAGTGAATAAAAAATTAAAATACATTTCAGTGGATGTTATTTATTTATATATAATTGCGTCCAGCTGCTCAGCACAGCACTGCATTGATTACCGTTGCGTCCAGTTAGACGAAGAGCCATGTTTAAGACAAATTCACCTATTTAATAATACATGACTAGCACAAAAGGCAGCAGTTTCCCCCGTACAGAGATAAGCTAATAAGCTCTTTTCAAATCAGCAGATCTCTTATCGTGTAACGTGGTCCAAGAGGTGTTGTGCTCGGAAAACTGACCTTACAGGCACGTATAAGTATTACGTTTTCCTATCAGGGTAACCGATCTAACCTTTCCACGGCTCACGACACTGTATTTAAGCTGAACCAATACACATATTGCTCGGTCGGAGTGACTGAGCAGCCTGTTAATTTTTTTTAGAAACTCTTTGGATGGACAGAATGATGAGACGGTCTTCCTCGTGCGTTGCTATCATGAATCATTTTAAATCAAAAGGAGATCTCAGATTGAGCCAAACGTTACGTAAAAGGCTTATACCAAATTTGCAACAGGCTATTTATGAAAATCCATATTGCTCAGAAAACTTCACCTAGCAGTTACACCGCTTTTAAAAGCCAGAAACTAGGAAAAGACACACCTTGCCGACAAGGATATTTAAGGGTGGAAAGAAAAGGGAAAAAAAAGCCCACAGCTCTTAATACTGTTTGCAAAGCGAGTAGAACCTGCTGTACTGGAGAGCCGTGTCTCCTTATCACCTTATCAGTACCATTAGTGACGTGCAAGCCATCGGTAAACAGATCTGATGGAGGACAGTAAACTCTAGTGTTCCTGCAGTGGAACAGGAGTTTAAAACTGCACACAAATGAGAAACAAGATCTCCTGAAACAAACATTGATGAGTTCAATCCTGTCAGCAGTGGATTGGTGGAATGTTTGAAAGTCAATTTTCCACTGCATGGTATGACTCGACTCAGCTCGGCTCGCTTTACTTTCCTGAGCTTGCTTTTCCACTGCTCTTCAGTGCCGCTTCAACGCGGGTGCCATCTTCCACTCGGATTCACACAGAAATAACACTATTGTTGAAGCCCTTTAGTGGTTAGCACGTCCGCCTCACGCCTCCAGGGTTCGAGTCCCGCCAGGGCCATGTGTGGGCGGAGTTTGCATGTTCTCCCCGTGTGTCGGGGGTTTCCTCCAGGTACTCCGGTTTCCTCCCCCAGTCCAAACACATGCATGTTAGGCTGATTGGCGTGTCTAAAGTGTCCGTAGTGTATGAATGTGAGTGTGTATGTGATTGTGCCCTGCGATGGACTGGCACCCTGTCCAGGGTGTACCCCGCCTTGTGCCCGATGCCTCCTGGGATAGACTCCAGGTTCCCCCGTGACCCTGAAAAGGAGTAAGCGGTTGAAGATGGATGGATGGATGTTGAAGCCCTGTACAAATACACGGCCACGCCGTATTCCAAACGCTTTTCCTGTTCACGGACCCTACAAGAGATGTTAAATAACGGCGGCCCAGAACCTATGTAGTGCTAGATTCAGCCACGACAGGGGTGACTTCGCTAAACGCCCTCAATAACACATCTGCACCGACACCCACCCGCTACAAAACATCTCGCATAGAACTTCAGCACATCAACGATTACACACTTTGTTTATAAAAAAATATTTTTTAATCTACAAAAGGTGGAACGTCCACCCTGTTACTATAGAAATGACAACATACTACCATAACGAGTGCATGAACATAAATCTGTGATTTGTCTTTCTGAGTCACAGCTGCTGCTGCTTACAAAAAAAGCCTCATCTGACAAATCAGAATAGAGCATTCATCAGCTCTTCGGTGTAAATGTGTGTGATGTCCTCTGCTTGTATGTGCAATACTCCACTTCCTTTCCATCATACGTGTGTTATTTCAAGGCGTGCACAAGAACCTCCTCATGTTTACAACATTCAACATAAGACAGAACCAAGTACAATATCTCACAAAAGTTAGTACACCCCTCACATTTGTGTAAATATTTGATATCTTTTCATGTGACAACACTGAAGAAATGACACTGTGCTACAATGTAAAGTAGTGAGTGTACAGCTTGTGCAACAGTGTAAATTTACTGTCCCCTCAAAATAACTCAACACACAGCCATTAATGTCTAAACCGCTGGAAACAAAAGTGAGTACACCCCTAAGGGAAACTGGCCAAATTGGGCCCAAAGTGTCAATATTTTGTGTGGCCACCATTATTTTCCAGCACTGCCTTAACCCTCTTGGGCATGGAGTTCACCAGAGCTTCACAGTGGAGTCCTGTTCCACTCCTCCATGACGACATCACGGTGGATGGTAGAGACCTTGTGCTCCTCTACCTTCTGTTTGAGGATGCCCCACAGATGCTCAATAGGGTTTAGGTCTGGAGACATGCTTGGCCAGTCCATCACCTTCACCCTCAGCTTCTTTAGTGTGTATGGGGTCGTTATCATGCTGGAATACTGCCCTGCTGCCCAGTCTCCGCTCCGCTCTGCTTCACACAGTAAATACAATACTGTGTGTAAATACAGTGTAAAACCCCTATATACGCTGTTTCAGTTACGTCGGTGTCACTTAACTGTGGTTGACCATGGCCAAAAAACATTTTTTTTAATTTAATTACATTTAAAAAAAAAAAAAAGTCATAGAAAATGACAGAAATACAGTAAACATTCATAATTTAAATTGTGCCCCGTTCTGAGTATTGTGACGAAATTTCGTCCGATCCGTTAATCACTTAGTAGCCATCTTGGAAATCAGATTAACTCTAATAGCATCGCAGTGGCCAAGTACTCCTTATTTTACTCAATAATGGCCCCATAGCACAAGAGTAATGATGCTGGCAAATCGGACATGCCCAAGGGAACTCAAAGTGCTTCCTTTAAGTGAAAAATGTGAAAATTCTCAATTTAATATGGGTAAAATTCTATCCGAGACATTGGGGGGGGGGGGGAGAAATTCGTGCCATTGCGAAACTTTATCATGGGTATGGTCAGTATATAGTGTTCGCTACTGTCCACGGTAGAGGTCGACCATTAGTGAACTGTACCAATACCCATGACTGAGTCGGGTGGGACCCGCCGATAACCGGTTAATCAGGTTTTTAAACTGATACTGAATGAAAACATTCAATAACACCCACAGTAAAATATTGCTGAAATTTATTACAAAAATTTACAGTACTGATTGCACCGTGAAAAATGTACCGTACTTTTAAATGAAAAATTTTAAAGTAAACAAAAAGATATACAGCCAACCTGAAGCAAAAAGTTACACGCGAATTCTTTCATTGCTGAAAACTCGACAATGGGTTTTCAAAGGTTCCTTTAAGAAGACGAGGCAAGCTGGGTGCTCCAGAGAACAAGCACTTAATAATGAACAAACACTGAATTATTTATGCAACTCTTACCATGGCTTGATTTAATTTTGAGACAGGGAGTAGAGACAAGAATAAACCTGAAGACACACCTGGAGGAAAACAATCGCTGCACTGTATTTCCATCTACAGTAATAAAACAGTAATTTTTTTGTTTGTGAAAATTGTTTGAGGGTGCAGCCTGGAGAGCAATCGGCGGGTTTCTCACGAGTATACACTAGAGCACAGTGGAAAAGGTGACTACATGGAGTCATAAACCACTGCTTAATTAATCAGTCTTATCAGCAGGGCAGCGCCGGAGAAAGGAGTGGACTTGACTTCAGGTCTCTCACAATGCAGGTTATTCACGACGACAAACAAGGAGCTGCTGAGTCATGACAGATCAAACCCCGCCGCTTTGGGATACCAATGAGCCCGTCAAACTAGGTGTGCTTATATTTAAATGCATTTTAAAAGCTTAGTGAACCGTTCACAGCCAGCTCGGGTGTACAGAATGGCGCTATACGCGATGCAAATATAAAGAGCGTGATAAACACCAGAGGCTTGGAAAGCTGCCTGGAAACCTATTGTGCGATGGTGAACACGGCAAACAATGACTAAGGGACTCGTATACTTTTCAGGTCAGCTAAAGATGAAGAGCGTTCACAGAACAAACTGGTGCACAATACAAAATCAGTTATGTGGAAAAAATGAAATGTTCACATTGGGTTCCAGTCCTGTTAGCCAAGAACAGGCGGTCATGGGCAGAGACTCATCAAACCTGGACAGCTGAAGATGATCCATGATCGCCTCAGAGTCTTGTTCTTGGTTGACAGGAGAGGAAGCTGATGTGTGAAAAATCCAGCAGTTTCTGAAATACTCCAACCAGCCCGTCTGGTACAAACATCCATGTCACGGTTAAAGTCACAGCTCCCACACCGTCTTCTGAAATACACTTTTACTGTGTAATGCATGTTTTTTTTCGTTTACTTGTAGGAACGAACTCCTCAACAGAGCCACATCACAGCACATTAAAGACTTTAACATGTGGAACACTGATTAAAATGTTCCACCCACCTCTGTAAGCTTTCATATCCAACCAGACGGGATTAGATGAAACCTACATGGTGCAGAAATAACACCATCAAAACATGTGTGACAAATACGAGAAAAAATATGTTACCTGTGCACTTACTGATGCATATATTAATGACCCGTCTTTATGAAGTGCCTACTGCATGAGGTATAGTTTTTAAGACACCTGTAGGTCTTTCTTTTATGGAAGACGAAAGGAGACAGAGTATTCAGTAAAGATACAGTGATGGTGAATGAAGGTATCGGTCACATGTGTCGTTTTACCTTACGTCTCCTCTCGTGTCCCCCTGAAGATAAACGTCGTACAGGTTTGGAACCGGTCATATGGGTTTGTTCAGTTCAGCTCACTGTTTTTAAAAGCGTGGACACTGTTACAAATGTAAGCCATGCTATTTATAAGCCATGTCAAATTTGAACAAATGTTTCATTGAAATGTTAACGTTTACAGTGAACCCACGTTTTTCCACGGGGGTTACGTTCCAAAAAGAAGTAGTACACTTATTTATTTATTTTTTTTTTTACAATTATTATACAATGAAATACTCCATAATACTTCGAAACCAAAGAACAAAACCTTTTTACAGGCCCAAGCATTTGTTTAACAAATAAAGGTACTGTATAGACTTTTTTTTTTTTTTACAAATAACTACAGTACTATAAAATAATAATTTTAATCATCAATACGAGCTGAAGGCTTCAAATTGCGGAGATCAGCACCGCCCCACCGCGCGCGACCCGAGTCATTGGATTAGAACGGGAGAAAATGAAAAATGATTATGAAAAAAAATACAAAGTACAGTAGGAAAAATAGTGACACACGTGTATTTCACTGCTCTTCTGACTGAGCCGCTGCATCCTGACTCCGCCCTGCAGCGTTTTTCTCTTCTAAAGCCCGCGGTGCAGGTGTGTTTTTCGAAAGAAGAACATGGTTATCGGTAGTTGTCGTCGCTCTTTTTTCTTCTGGGCATTATGGGTTTTAGAGAAACTTGAAATCGCAAGAGAATTTGCAAACTTAAGTTTTGCAGGCTGTTTTACGTACCTGTATAAACCGCAACGTTCTTGACACACAGAATGCAGAACACAATGCGCGATGCAAATCCGTGAAGCAGCGAGACCGTAAAAGGTGAACTGCGATATAGCGAGGGTTCACTGTATACAGTTGCTTTATGACCTCAAGTAAAGTACTCCTGGAGTAAAGGGTAAATAAAAATAGGGCGGCTGTGGCTCAGTCGGTAGAGTGGGTTGTCCACTAATCCACTAATCGTAGGGTTGGTGGTTCGAATCCCGGCCCGGGTGATCCCATGCCGAAGTGTCCTTGGGCAAGACACTGAACCCTAAGTTGCCCCCAATGGCAAGCTAGCACCTTGCATGCAGCTCTGCTACCATTGGTGTGTGAATGTGCTCTCATTAGTAAGTCGCTTGTAAATGTAAAAATGATATTTCTGTAAAGCTGCTTTGAGACAATGTACCATTGTAAAAAGCGCTATACAAATTGATAAATTATTATTAAATTAAAAATACATACACATCTGTAAAAGAGACATGGGACTGAATGACTGCATATTTATTTATGTTTTCCCATGATCTAATGACCAAACTGTAGAAGATCGAACAAAGCGAAGCTTCCATAAAACACACGCGATTTCCACAGAAGCGCTCATGAGTGCTCATGACATTTACAAGCTTCTGTCTCAATCACGCTCTTCAGAAAGCCGGCCAGAAAGTGCCATTAAGATCGTAATCCGGATTTATTTGGTCATTTGCAAAAGTCTGGCTCCAAATGACCGCGCCGCTACCGTGCCATCAGGGTGGTGAAATGTTCCTGACGTTTAGGTTTGGTTCGAGGTGCACTGTTCTCGTCGCACCCTGCATGCGATCTACACGTGAAGATAAAATACGCTTTGTAAAAACACTTGCCTTGATTAGCAAAGCTTAGCCGGGAAATGTTATCAGTTTCGGGGGAAATATCGGGTTACTCGCCAGGCCTAACACAAGCTTTGATCACAAATGCGATTTGCTCTGGAGGTCTGTTTTTGTGTAAGGCCAGAAGGTGAAAAAAAATAATAAAACGCCAGATAAAGCTTTAGCTGGGGTTGTAACTATTTATGGCATTTGGACCAGAGATGACAAGAGAAGAGACGAGGGTGGCAAAACATAATAATTATAATAATAATAATAATCCCGAATCCATTCGATTGCCGTGTTTAAAATAGCAGCCTTCGCTCTATACCCCATTTAAGAAAGTCAGGACAATTACATGAAACACTGTCAAATAAATTCTCTTTTACACTACATTACACAGGTATCGCAAATATGTAAAAAAAATTACTCGTTAACTTTACTAGCTAGCTAACAGCAAGCTAATCAGTTCAGAGATACCTGCTCCACATACATTTGAGAAATTTAAAAGGGACATTGACATTTTGACTTCCCTTGGAAACAGGAAGTCGGAGCTCGGAATCGAGTCGTTCGCGGGATGTATATTTTCCTCCTTGAAACTGTATGGTCAGTATCGTGGACTTCAAAAACGAATGCATCGGTATGTTGATTAATGTAAAGCGAATACTTGCAGCATGGAGAGTACAGCGGATTTAAAGATAAGAAACACTGCTTGGTAGATTGTTGATGCCGTGAACATGATTTGATGTGACTTAAGGACAATGTCTCGAGTGCACAAGTAGGAATTTCGAGTTAAAGGGAACTGCATTTTCTTTGGTCTTTCAGTCAGTGGTCAGAAATTACATGTTGCGACCTTAAGTCGAAAACATCGTTCGCTCATCGTGGTCTTCACCGAAGGGACACACTAACCGATACAAACCGAACGCAGTGCATTGTGGGTTTTATCATGCTCTGGAAACTCTCCACTATGTCTTCAGACACTACTACAAAAGACTTAGACTTTACTACAGAACCAAAGATTCCAGGCGGTGGAGCCTGATCGAACTCGTCCCAGAACACACTTATCCAGAGCCTGAAATATAGGAAAGGTCTCCACCCACTTGGACTTTCTCATTCCACCCCACTAAGAAGAACTGGATCAGGTCCGAGTCCATCCCCTGGACGTCACTGAAATTGGGAGATTTACAGGTATTTAAAAGGTTACAGGAAAGGTTTTCCACTTCAGACTGATTTCTAGGTTAGAGCTGTAACAAGCTTTAACAGGTGCAGGGTATGCTTGAGATGGATAGGGAGACAATGATGTATTGCACACCATCAGCATTGGCTCTGAAGGGTGGAATTGGTTTGCTTTTTTTTTTTTTTTTTTTTTTAAATAGTAGTGTCCAGATATACGCAACTGTTCAGCTACAATGTTGGATTTGTTTATTCACCAACTCTTGCTAAAATACAGCCGGATACAAATATTTTTAACAGCTGGACAGTCTGCTACATACCACACACACAGACCAATGCACAACATCCGGACAACATACAGAAACATCCTCATTTTAATTACCCGAAAACAACAAGTCGTGCATTCGCCCAAACCGCAGACGTCCTAATTTACTTTGTAGTGGTCTGAGGAAGTCTGAATGAAACGTGTCCGTTACAGTTACTTCCTCTGAAGTGTTTATATATATATATATATATATAGTTAGATGGATGGAGATAATTTGAGTCCAGGAAATTAATCCACAACTTCCGACCAATCAGAATTGAGAATTAAACAAAGCCTTTCAATCAGCCGGAGAAGACGCATCAGCAGACAAATCACACTCTAAAGCGTAAAAGGTGTCGCGAAGAACAACGGCCCGCGTTGTAAAAAGTATGTGAAGTGTGAACGATAAAAGGAAGATCGTTTTGAGTGATAAAACATCCGAACAGCTCGTACACACGGATCTGTACAACAGATGCACCACATAATCCAAGAAAAATAATAATAATAAGGGTTGTGTAACAAAGAAAAACCTATAATTGTTGATTTGGTGGCATTGTTTAGATGTTAATTTAACATTTATGGAAGGAATGTCAACTGTAAGCACTTTAACAGTCATGGTGCTTTTGCCAAGTTTATTAGCAAGTCTTCAAAAGAAAGGCTGTTTTCTGGTCAGTTGATAAGCTACGTTTTGAGAGACACACAGACAGAGAGAGAGACACACAGACAGAGAGAGACACACAGACAGAGAGAGACACACAGACAGAGAGAGACACAGAGAGAGAGCTGGTGAAGGAACGATTGTTTATCGTGGCTTTAATGTAACCGAGAATAGGAACTAACTTGTCTCTCGGATATTCCACAACATTAAACCTAAAACTATAAATCTTTCATTATTATTATGAATGTAATTATTATGGTCACTTGTAGACCATGTAGTGTAAATACAGCCTTAGTGCTCCAGTCATACAGTGTCCCGTGATTCGAACCCGAGCTCGGATTAGCGTTCATGTAGTGTTCCACGTGCTCTCCAGTTTCCTCCCACTTTCCAAACTCTACAGTGCCTCCTCACATTTAGAAGTGTGTAGTGTCGCGCACAGAAACACTGCATCAACAAGGCGTCGTCGTCATTATCGCCGGAAGACTCGTCCTTATTGTGGGGAGAATCTCTACCGGTATATCGCAAATGACAAGATATCGCCCGTCCCTAGTATGTGAGAACGTGTGTGAGAACACGATGGAGGTGGTGCTCCTGCTTCCCTTCGGAGTATTCACCTTGACCACGATGAAGAGCTTACTGAAGATAAAATGCCATAATGGGTCACTTGTGAGCCGTCATTGTGTATGAATTCTCATCATCAGGCTGACAACTGGTCATTCTGCACTCATTAAAATAAATAATAATAATAATAATAATAATAATAATAATAATAATATACCTAGCTTCATCAGGGAAGCCAGCAGGATCCAGAGGAACACGACGAAAGGATAGTGGACGTGTCCATAATCGAAATCCAACACAGGGAAAGACTTCTTGGTGAAATTGACCGGATCTCCTCCGTGTCCTGGGGTCTTCTCATCGCTGCTCGGTTTCTCGTGGGATTTCTGCGGGGAACTGCCGAGCACCGAGGTCATCATCATCACCACCACCACCACCATTACGTTCATCCTTAAAGTCCGGTCCATTGCTGACGCCATGGTGGAATGTCACGACACGAGCTTCAGGAAAATATACTGAGGAACATCTCTAGAAAGCAGGAACATTAACCTCCGGCTGGCTAATCAAGGCTACTTCCTAGTTTCCCCAACTCTGAACACGACAGCCAGCTAGCTACAATGCTATGCTAAGCTAAGCTAAGCTATGCTAAGACGCCATTCTGAGGTATGTGAACCGACAAGTAATTGAAGTTTAGC
The DNA here is from genome assembly GCA_022414735.1 of Noturus placidus. Taxonomy (NCBI): domain Eukaryota; kingdom Metazoa; phylum Chordata; class Actinopteri; order Siluriformes; family Ictaluridae; genus Noturus; species Noturus placidus. The sequence continues at coordinate 126,027 of JAFFST010055714.1, forward strand.
TTTGTCACTTAGCAACGGCTAACATTCTAAAAAGGGGGAGGGGGGTGCTGACGCGAACATTCGACCCAGAATGACAGCTGGATACCTGGAGAGACGGGTACGAGGTTATTCTCTCTCTCTCTCTCTCTCTCACGAAAAAGAAGGGAAAGAAAGGACGCTCACAATGTCAGCATCTGACGCTCGCAGCGCGTGAGCCGGGTTTGAATTTAGCGCGTGACTCTTCTCCGCGAGACAGCCGTGCGCGCGAACTAATAACTCTTTTTTTTTTTTTTCTCTCTCCCTTTTAAAAAGGCTAAACAACAAACTAACTGAAGACTTTTCTACTATGTTCTTCACGCACTCTCCCTTCCGTAAGGAATGAAATGGTCCTGGTGGTGGAAGAGTAGGGATATATCTGTTCCGCTTTCCCGTCTCGCGTGCCGGCGCGTGAACGTTTACAAACGCATCACGCGTACGGAATCAGGAGTTGGTTCTGCGGGTTAAATAGCAGCTCCCCAATCCCCACCCAAAAAAGGGAAAAACCACGCCCATTGGTGAAACGTTTGCGCGTATGGATGTAGAGTGATGCTGTAATTTTTGGGACCACAGCGACATCTAGTGACGCGGAGGGAGTCGCGGCCGTGACCTTGCCGTGATGCTGTACTAATGAATTGATGGCTGTGTCCCAAACCAACCCGCATAGCAGTGCACTAAATAGTCTCATAGCCCCATGAACTGTCGTTAATGCTTTATACCACCCTCTTGAGAGCTTGAGAGAGAGAGAGAGAGAGAGAGTGTGTGCGCAAGGTCAAACATTCTGCTTAGTCATACAGAATTTGGATGCAAGAATTCTGCACAGGGATGTCTGGTACAAACCTTTAAGTCTCACTGGCTTTCATTCTTGGCATCAATATCAGATCTTACCAATTTACTGTTACTGTTAACAAATATCTTAAAGTGGATCGGCTTGGATGCAATCAATAGTACCTCCATCCATCCATCCATCTTCTACCGCTTACTCCTTTATCAGGGTCACAGGGAACCTGCAGCCTATCCCAGGAGACATCGGGCACAGGGCGGGGTACACCCTGGACAGGGTGCCAGTCCATCGCAGGACACAATCACATACACCTCCAATGGTTAAAAAAAAAAAACAAAAAAAAAAAAACAGAAAGGTATGAAGAAGCAAGGCTGTGGCGGATTTCTTTCTATCCCAGACATGAAAATTCATCAGTGACAATCGTATTTGACCCGATTTAGTCCTCAAGTCTGTTCAGCTGTCTCACCTCTTCATCTGTGCACTCCGCTAAAACGGATCAGCTTACAGAGGTTCAACTTCAACCCATATGACTATAGAGAAATAAAATAATGATGTTTGAAATTATAGTGCCCTGAAATTACAGTGCCCTCCACTAATATTGGCACCCTTGGTAAATATGAGCAAAGAAGGCTGTGAAAATTTGTCTTTATTGTTTAACCTTTCGATCTATTGTTTAAAAAATATTCACAAAATAACTCTGCTGTTATGGATATCAAACAATTGCAAACACAAAACAGGTTTAGTCTATATATATATGTTTAAATATATATGTGCAATAATCACTGGCACCTTTTTAGTCAGTTCTTTGTGCTACCTCTCTTTGCCAAGATAACAGCTCTGAGTCTTCTATAATGCGTGATGAGGTTGTAGAATACATGGCAAGGGATCTGAGACATTCCTCCATACAGAATCTCTCCAGATCATTCACATTTCGAGGTCCACGCTGTTGGACTCTACTCTTCAGTTCACCCCACAGGTTTTCTATGGGTTTCAAGTCAGGGGAATGGAATGGTCATGGCAGGACCTTGATTTTGTGGTCAGTAAACCATTTTTGCGTTGATTTTGATGTTTGTTTTGGATCATTTTCCTGCTGGAAGATCCGACCACGGCCTATTTTAAGCTTTATTAAAAAACAGTTCCAAAACATTAAAAAGCCACCACCATGTTTAACCGTGGGCATGAGGTACTTTTCTATATGGCTACCTCTCTGTGTGCGCCAAAACCACCTCTGGTATTTCTTTCCAAAAAGCTCTATTTTGGTTTCATGTGCGCATAGAACCCGATCCCATTTGAAGTTCCAGTAGTGTCTGGCAAACTGAAGAAGCTTGAGTAGGTTTTTGGATGAGAGTAGACACTTTTTTTCTTGAAACCCTTCCAAACTACTTGTGGTGATGTCGGTGACTTCAGATTGTAGTTTTGGAGACTTTCTGACCTCAAGACTCAACTAACTTCGGCAATTCTCCATCTGTGATCATTGGAGATTTTTTAGCCACTCGGACCGTCCTCTTCACAGTGCATTGAGACGATATAGACACACGTCCAATTCCAGGTTGATTCATAACATTTCCAGTTGACTGGAACTTCTTAATTATTGCCCTGATTTTGGAAATGGCCATTTTCAATGCTTGTGTTGTCGCCACTTCCCATTTTGTGAAGAAAAAGAAAAAAGGCTTATTTATGGGACTCAGCTAAAAGAGCTGACTCAAAAAGCCATTTGCAAACATCACCTCTCTAATCGAGAGCAATTGTCAGTGATGTCATTTAGTCCCCTATTGAAAAGAAGAAAAATATCAGCAGGAATCTATATCATAGCATTTTTACTTGACCTCATGTTTGGCGTTTGCGTCTTTTGTTTTGCTCTAAAGTAAAGCTAATGTAGTTGTCACCCGGAATCATTTCTGTAGTGAATCACAGCTCTTAAGTTCACAGCTCTTAAGTGATGCTATGTAGATGTACTGATATGGTTTGTTCATTACGTTTTCCTTCCGTTTTTCACAGTGGAAGCAGTCTGAGAAGGTTACTCTATATGTTTCTATCCCAAGCCACAGATTCCAGATTCTCGTAGGAGATCCCCAGATATTCCTAAGACAACTCTGAGATATCATCTGTCCAGTGGGTCCTGGGTCTCCTCCAGAGTCTCCATCTAGTGGGACATGCCTGAAACAAGTCTACCAGGAGCCGACCAGGGGGCATCAGTGTAAGGTGCCCAAACTGTTTACATTTATCTAATTTGGCTGACACTTTTATCCAAAGTGACTTACAACTGACACAGCTTCGGGGATTTGAACTCACAACCTTCAACCAATCTCTTAACTACAGAGTTACCACTGCCTGAACTACCTCACCTGCCACCTCTTAATTCATAGGAGCAGAAACTATACTCCAAGGCTTTCCCAGAAATGTATCCCATATTTCTTTATTACCAGCGACAGTCCTGGAGATCCCAGACATTCCCAAGCCAACTGTGAGGTAGGATCTCTCTAAAGTCCTGGGTCTGTCCCAGGGTCACCAACCAGTGGGATGTCCATGATTCAGCTCTACTGGGAGCTGACCAAGGGGCATCCTTGTATCCTGCCTGGATTAGGGGTTACTAGCACCCACCCCTCTAGCCAAGCCTGGGGGTAGCGTCCATAGTTGAATGTCTGGTAAACGGGTCATCCATGTAATCCAGTCAAGCTCACTCTAAAATGGCAACATGGAGCCCTCTTGAGGGCTCACCACCTGCAAAATGTGGGTAGGTCCTGGACAATGTGTGATGCAAATACATTTGGTGAAAGTGCAGAATTGTTTGAAGTTTGATGTTATTATGAACTATTCCTTTAAATTATTGAAGGAGCTGAATCAGGCTGGCAGAAATAAATGTCAAAATTCAGGGTAACTATAGAGGTAGGATGAATGACTGGATAATACATCCTGTTCTCTTTCTCCAATCTCCCTATAAACTCTGTCAGTGACAGAATAACTGCGTTCCCAATTTAATCCTTCACCCCTTCCACAAGGCCACTAAAGAGACCTCGAAATCTGCAATGCAGCTTGGACCTCAGCCATGACTCTGCATTTTTTTTTTGTTTTACATTATAATTAGCTTAACTGCTATTTTAAGCAACTGGGTATCGTGAAACCAATACATTTTGAAACATCTCTTTCACACAACCATTCAGATGAGTTATATGAGTGTGACTTCTGAAAGAATCATCCGTTGAGAGATGTGTGTGTTGAGTTTCTACATAGAAAAAATATGTTGATTCAAAAGGAAATAATGGTTTTGTCATTCTATTACATACAGTGGTGTGAAAAAGTGTTTGCCCCCTTCCTCATTTCCTGTTCCTTTGCATGTTTGTCACACTTAAGTGTTTCGGAACATCAAACCAATTTAAACAATAGTCAAGGACAACAAAAGTAAACACAAAATGCAATTTGTAAATGAAGGTGTTTATTATTAAAGGTGAAAAAAAATCCAAACCATCATGGCCCTGTGTGAAAAAGTGATTGCCCCCCTTACTATAACTGTGGTTGTCCACACCTGAGTTCAATTTCTCTAGCCACACCCAGGCCTGATTATTGCCACACCTGTTCACAATCAAGGCATCACTTAAATAGGAGCTGCTTGACACAGTAAGGTCCACCAGAAGATCCTTAAAAGCTACACATCATGCCGAGACCCAAAGAAATTCAGGAACAATTGAGAAAGAAAGTAATTGAGATCTATCAGTCTGGAAAGGGTTATAAAGCCATTTCCAAAGCTTTGGGAATCCAGCGAACCACAGTGAGAGAGACCACCCTCTAATGTAACTGAATTAGGACAATTCTGCAAAAATGAGTGGGCCAAAATTCCTCCAGGACGCTGTAAAAGCCTCATTGCACGTTATCGCAAACGCTTGGTTGCAGTTGTTGCTGCTAAGGGTGGCCCAACCAGTTATTAGGTTTGGGGGGGGCAATCACTTTTTCACACAGGGCCATGATGGTTTGGATTTTTTTTCACCTTTAATAATAAACACCTTCATTTACAAATTGCATTTTGTGTTTACTTGTGTTGTCCTTGACTATTGTTTAAATTGGTTTGATGTTCCGAAACACTTAAGTGTGTGAAACATGCAAAGGAACAGGAAATGAGGAAGGGGGCAAACACTTTTTCACACCACTGTAGATGCTTGGTTATTTATTGGCCTCAGATGGCCATCCAAGTATTCCACGAACTCCATTTCAAACACGTAGAGTTCAAATGGCTCTTATTTTTGCCTTGCTGTCTTGGAAATGATTGGTTTCTCTCTTCATTTGTCAAACAGAATAATTGCATTAGACAGATATGCTCTTCCAGCCAAGCACAAACCCACTGTTTTGGTGTCAAACTAAGATATGGAGTTCTTCTGCCAAAGTTTATGTAGCTGTTTTAGTTGATTATACATGTCTTGTTATAACAGCACACACAGCTGTGACCTCAACAAGGAATTATGTTAATGATGTAACCTCGGACCACAGACGGTTCCAAGCAAGAGACAAACAAATCTGTCATTTGTCTGTCCTATACTGCTATGTTAAGGACTGTTATTTGTTAACTATATATAGACATTGGAAAATACAGAACTAGGTCAAGCCTTTCTCCATGTAACTGATTGGCTATGACATTTGATATGATATCAGTTTAATGTGATTTATACAGCTGCTTTCATACTAGGCAGAATAAGGGATATATATATTGTGCCATGCGATAGGTTGGCACCCCATCTAGGGTGTCCCCCGCCTAGTGCCCCGAGTTCCCTGGGATAGGCTCCAGGCTCCCCCTTGACCCTGTGTAGGACAACTGGTATGGAAAATGGATGGATGGACAAGCTTCCATTATTGACCATAGGTTCAGTTATGGATCTACAGCCCTGGAGTGGTTTAGGGTTGGAGGTCCTGCTCAATACCCCAACCCAACAGTATGCAGGGATTTGAACTCACAGTCTTCCAGTTATTAGGAACCTCAATGTCTAACCACTGATATTGTGTTGTATTATCACCAGTGAGCGAGTGTCTCAACATTTAGAAGGCTGAAATTACACCTATTGTATTTTGAAGACATGATGTAAGCACAACATGATGGTGGGCTGGATATGTATGGATTCTAAGCGCATCCCAATTATTAGTCTCATGCCATGTTCAGTACCCATGACTACCACGTTTGGGTTTATCTTTACAATGATGTTTCCCATTTGAGAAGGCTAAATTAAACCTTCAAACAAGAATGCGGTACGCCATTTCAGCAGACACAAGCAGTTAATCAAAACCATGCAGACATGAGGTATTTTCAGTCAGATAATGCTTAGCAATTAGTATGTTTTGGGTTTAACCACTAGCTACAGTAGCAAACATCCCAATGCTAATCTTATTTATAGTTCCATAGAAGATTCACTTAAAAGAATGATTTGAGTTTAATAAAATCCAAAAATATTGTCTAATTTTCTTACAGTGTAGTCATGTTTTGGGTCTTAAGTTTCTGTCTTTAGCGTTTCACTGGAGATATGGTTTGTGGCACCGGTGTCGCCATCTTTGAGAAGCCAAGCCAGTGTCGATTCTGGTTTTATTACGAACTCTGTAGACTCTGCTCTCGTTCAGCGTTTTCATGGTCCATGGTCTCGCTCATTGTATCAATCATTGTATCACACTACTCCCATACCTTACACGCGACTTTTCTTTGTTTGTGTATACATAGTGTACATAGTAGGTACACAGTGTAGAAAATGTTTTCTTTAAGTATATGCCTCAGAGCAAATATATGTCATATTTCTCACTCTAAAATTATTAAACCAATTTCTAGGTACTTTTTTTCTCATTTCAAGAATGTGTATTGTTCTATTTTAAAGTATTTTATTTCTAGAAATAAGCAAAATTACCTGGCATTAGAACAAGACATTTTGGATACATTTGACTTCATTTAAGAAATTTTCAATTGAGGTCTTTTATTTATTTATTTATTTAAAGTGCAATTGTAAAACCCAGTTGATTAGCCATGACATGTTTAGTGTCTAACAAAGTGAATGGAGCTATTAAGTAATGAATGAATATCTTGCCCAAAATCTTCCACAAATCTTCCACAAACTACATCTAGAAGTGACTTGGGACACAGTGTGACTTACTGTAACCTATAAACATGAACTGTGTAGCTCAATGCTACAATGTTATATGGGCAGCCATGGTTGACAAGTAGAATCATTTTAATTCAATTCAATTTAATTTGATCTGTATAGCGCTTTTAACAATGCACTTTGTCTCTAAGCAGCTTTACAGAAACATATAAAGACAGGATAGAGATTTTAAGTGTGTGAATTTATCCCTATTGAGGCGACAGTGGCGAGGAAAAACTCCCTAAGATGATATGAGGAAGAAACCTTGATAGGAACCAGACTCAGAAGGGAATCCATCCTTATTTTATTCGTTATATGGAGGACAGTTTGTCTTTAGCGGCATCTTAGGCTGAACCCCAATTACAGATAATCTGCTGTATGTGCAGCAAATTATCATCCTCAATAAAGTCCCCATTCACATCTCCAATCATTTTAAGTTCTGCTGAAATACTAATGACCTGCTATAAGTGACCTATAGCATACGTGTGATCTCATAAGTGTGACCTCATTTTGTTTGAAGCTATATCGCTATTAACATCGTCCTGCCCAACCAAAATCTTTGGTACGATCATGTGCCGCTGCTATTGGAGGATGATACGGAAATATAGTTCCACTTTGAATTTAAATGTGTCAATTCAGACTCGTTTGCTATTTTATTTCAAACAGAAAGAAGATTATGCAGTTTATTGATATCACCTGAATAAAGTACATAAACATTTGGGCATGTGTTTTCAGAAAAGCACTGGACAACACACCTGGCTATGTGGATGTTTGTGTTTGACGTTTTCACCAAACTGTTCCTTTAATCCCCCATACACCCCATACACACTAATTCAGACTTCAAAGAAAGAGATCTGTCTTCAACATGGACTCATCCAAGTTATTTTTGGACTCCACTGATGACGGACGACAGGATGGATGCATTACAGGCCTCCCATAGCAGACTCCTTTTTAATCGCCAGTTAAACCACAGGTAGTGTTTGTTATATATAGAACTTCAGGGATGGAGAATAGAAATTGGAGGTTCTATTTAAGCACCACTTTACATAATTGTATTTGACTTGCGATGATTTCAGAGCTTGTGCATGTTTAAGTATTGCTCATATAGATGATGTACATGTGATATCTTGCACGTTTCCAGTTCAACTCACATGTGAATGGACTTTACTTTAAAGTCATGACACGACTTATGAAAGTTGTTAGATGTTGGCTGGATTGCAGGATATCAAACTTCAGATATCAAACGTGTCATATGGGCTGATATTAAAACTGCGTACTTTTCACTTCAGGCTGAAATGTTTCTTTAACATCCATGTTAGAAGGCTTTTTATAACGCATATTGGAGGCGTCTAAGGATGTCAATGATACGAAACATTGCACGCTATCATGACTAAAATGGAATTATTATGAAATAATGGCCGTGACAGAATACTGATAAATGGGTTAAATCTGTGACTTTATAGAAAAATATTCTGCCTCTCAGAAAGAAAATGAACCTAAAAAACTAAGTTGAATTTTTAGGCTCCAATGAAACTGTATATTATATTATTTTGTATTTTGTATGTTATTTCGTTTATATTTCATGACATTCCTTTTATATACATGTAATAAAAATGCATTAAAAATGCATTAAAAATGTTTGTATTTATTTTACAAGAAAATGCACATTTTGCATATATTTCTGTTTTCACCAGGAGGTGGCGGTGTGTACCAGGGTTCCATTGCTCAGAAAGCTCTATGTTTTTTGTATTATTATTATTATTATTATTATTATTATTATTATTATTATTATTATTATTATTGTTATTATTGTTGCTGTTGTTGTTGTTGTTGTTATTATTATTATTATTATTATTATTATTATTATTATTATTATTATTATTATTATTATTATTATGCCTATGTGTTTTTAACCATTTTATTAGCCAGACAGTATATCTTAAAAAACATTTAAAAAACAACTCATGAACTTTAGTCCATTACCCGCTATTAAATAGTCTCCTCACAAGACACACACACACACACACACACACACACACACACACACACACACACACACACACACACACACAATATTACAATGTAGTCTATAGTCAGCTTCTGGAGTAATAATAAGGCTGTGGTTGTTGTGTGTGTGTGTGTGTGTGTGTGTGTGTGTGTGTGTGTGTTATAGGCAGACCTCCAGGGTGAGCCATAACTCTTGCCTTGTAATGATGAAAGGTGTGCTTTCTCAGCATTGTAGCCCAGAACACATCTGGTACTGGAGGAGAGGAGTGGAGAAGAGAGGAGTGGAGAGGGGGAAGAACATCTTTGAAGTTCAAACAGGAAGGTTAAGAAATAACCGTGAGCTATTGCAGCCCGTTCTTCATGATACACCTCCACTAAAGAGGTAAATATCTGTATATGTCCTCCTTCTGGACATGGGTGATCTATGAGATACTGTCTCCTCGGATCGTCACTCACTATTAATCAGGATTTCACAAACATCCACTAGATGGCTCGTGTGCATTCTTTCTAGGAGCGTCTACTTCTAGCAGACCTGACGCTCAAGGCCAAACACAGAAACAGGACCTTGGCCTTATGTGCAGATATAAATATCCACACAGAGCTCCCTTTTCAATCCGGACTTCTCCAGTTTTTCTTATGCATTGCCACAGTAGGAAAGTGCTGTTACCTTTGTGTCACTGCATGCTAATTAAGTTTATTTGTCTTAAGAGAGTGTTTTGAACCAGAGTTAGCTCCTACCTCATGTCCATCTGCAGTCACTGAGCAGGTAAACAGAGACAATGATAACGTTACATAGATCCTTCAAACACTTAAAGTACTCAGTAATCAGTAAAAAGCCTGCATCTCCATCCAGATTCCATCCTATCTTTATTTGTGAAAGACTCTCCAAGATACTCTTTTTTTTAAAATACCCAATCATATTACTGACCTGTTGCCAGTTAACCTAATTAGTTACAAAATCTTCCTCCAGCTGTTTCTTTTTACTAACACTTACTTTTCCAGCCTTTTGCCCCGTCCCAAATTTTTTGAGACGTGTTGCGGCCATCAAATTAAAAATCCTCACTTTAAACATTTGATATGTTTTCTATGTTCTATTGTGAATAACATACAGGTTTATGAGATTTGCAAATCAGTGCATTCTGCCTTTATTTACATGTTACACAGCGTCCCAACTTTTTTGGAATTGGGGTTGTAAAAACAGCCTTGACTTGATTAATGCGACGGTTACACTATTCAGATAATTTAACTAGTAAACAGATTTATAGTATATCTACACACCTTTCCAGAATGACTTTTTTTTTTTTATAGAAATGTTTTATTTCTATTTACACCACAGCAATTAGAATATATTTATTAATTAAAAACATATATTAATATAACATTTATTAATACATAGTCATAATATGTAATGTAAATTTTTTCATTTATTAAACCATTTATGAATTATTTATTAATAATGAATGAATAATGAATGCTCCTTTGAATATGCTGCTGTACGTGCTGAAGTGTGTATTGCTTTTCATGTTAACAACAGGATTTTGTAGAAAATATTAATTATGATTATGATATTCTCAACATGTTCTGTTTGAGAATTAATCCAACTGGGTTCATGGATGGAAATAAGCATACCCCAGCTTAAATAGAAGGTTCACATTGAAACACATTAAGTATGTTTATATTGAAATATTTGAGATGGGCTTAGTGGGTTTAGCATTGTTCCCGTGAGAAGTTAGAGGTCGTGTGTCAAACCGACGGCACTGGGGGACACTGTTAATGGTACTGTGGTTAGTTATTATTAATAGTTATTAATTAATAAATATGTTCTCCCGACACGGGTTTCCTCCGGGTACTCCGGTTTCCTCCCCGGTCCGAAGACATGCATGTTAGGCTGATTGGCGTGTCTAAAGTGTCCGTAGTGTATGAATGTGTGTGTGAGTGTGTATGTGATTGTGCCCTGCGATGGACTGGCACCCTGTCCAGGGTGTACCCCGCCTTGTGCCCGATGCTCCCTGGGATAGGCTCCAGGTTCCCCGTGACCCTGAAAAGGAGTAAGCGGTTGAAAATGGATGGATGGATGGATAAAAGACACTATTGAAGATCACATGCTATTTGTAAAGATTAATATGTAAATAAATCACTGGTTTGCAGGATCCGCGAGCTTTAGTATTATTTTAATCTATATGTATACGTATATGTAGAAATTGTGTTCAGCTTTCTATTTATACAAGCTTCTTGTGCATCTGAGTCACTTAAGCTCACAGCCCGGAGCCGATATCCCTCTCTCAGGCTTGTGCCGGATGAGTAGATGTTCCAGCGTATGCTCTTACATGTCAGTGAAGTGACTCACCACATTAAAAATGCCCCAGTTATATATTATTAAGCACAATAACCTGCCATTTAGGTCAACAGAGCTAAAAGTGAGTGAAAGCTGCCAGACAGATAAGAAAAGAATACACTGTGTATGTCAATTTCTACATGCAGGGAACACGACTACGCTACGGATTCCACAAGAACGCAAGCAAATTAGCGCAAGAGGTCACAAAATACAGCGGTGTGTTCACAACTGCTATATTTGACTAGCCTCTTTCATTAAAAGGTAAGGTACTGCCCATGATAATGTAGCGTCAGATATCCCAGAATGCAATGTGTCACCCCATGTCGTACCACATGAGAGTGGCGCTGTGGGCTTACGGCCTATAAACGGAGCTCCCTTCACCCTGCAACGACCACAGCCTAAACACGGCCAAAAGCTAAAGATAAAAATAGAGATGGCTATTTGAAGAGGCGCAAAATGTATGTTACAGGGTCAAGGCAACATTTATAGATGTATAAATGTTACTGTTGGGGTTTATTTACCTTAAATGTACAAATATGGGGTTTCTCCGTGGCACTGAGATTTCCAGACCACCAGCAGAGCTGAAATATGCATATATATATATATATATATATATATATATATATATATACTGGGAACAGTAACTATCTTTTGCAGTCGCTGTACCATTCATTCTGGTCATTCTGGAATTCTGACCCCTTGGTAAATACTCGTAAATCTCTGTAAACTAAACTAAACTAAATAAAAAAAGTCTGAAATAATAAATAATAAGCTTTACGATAAACTTTATAATTATGATTTTCAAATGTATTCTATATCTTCAAGTAGTCCAGTAAAAATGCCGATCACTGCTAGTTAGCATGATGTCTTTTCTATTCAATGCTAATGAGGAAAGTTTTGCTAATGTTGCTAGCCTGATTTGAGTAGACGGTTCCTTTAAAACAATAGCTAAATGAAACAGTGGGACATTTTGTATACAACGGTACATTGTTAAATTCTGGAGCTTTATGAGAAGACGTTCAAGTTCTATAAATGCTAAGAAGCTAGTAAAGACCAGTTATTGGGATGTCAGCTAAAAGTGTTAGCTATTTTAGCTGATTTGGTTGAGCTGTTCCTTTAAACAGTGTTGTGTTAATGGGTTGCTCTGTGGTTAACCGCCGACTGTGCCATGTGTGGAGGGGGTCTGGCCACAGGACACGGGCAAGAAAACACACACACACACACACATAGAAAGAAAGAGAGATAGAGAGAGAGAGAGAGAGAGAGAGAGAGAGAGAGAGAGATTTAAAGTTAAAACTAAAAGCTTCGCTGTAATACAGGAGCATGGGCGAAGTGGAACACATTCCCATGTAGGTTGTAGGTTTGAATCCCATGAGTGGCAGACAGCGTGTGTGTGTGTGTGTGTGTGTGTGTGTGGTGCCATTGTCACTGAACTGCTTTATTTAACTGAACACACAGATTGGCCTGAGTCATGAAGCAGTGGAGTATAATCAGCTTTCACAACCACAAGCATGCAGGCTTTGTCAAACACACACAGAGACACCCCCCCCCCCCCCCCCC
>JAFFST010055714.1:149922-160558 GCA_022414735.1 Noturus placidus
TTTTTAAATGCAATTCACTCCAGCTCTAGGCTGTGAAAAGTTCATCTCTGGCTGCAATGATGACATGCTCTTTAACCTCAAGCTTTGGTCAAACCCAGAGACGTGTGAGGATAATACACACCCTTGAGGGTCATAAAAAGGCCTTATTGTGTCAACGTTCCAGCACAGACAGCAACCAACAGGCACTGCGACGGCTGCATGAAGTCTCGCAGTGTCAAATGTGACCTCTCCTGCTCAGCGTAACCATAAAGTCCATGGAAAACAGGCGTAGGACAACGAGCCCTCGGGTTATATAAGACTGGTGCCAGAGTGGCTGTACATACACACTTCAGACACACACACACACACACACAAATCCTCACACATACACATGCCCTCCAGATCCCACTGCCTCCCCAGGTAATTAAGAGGATTAAACACAGCAGGATCTTCCATCATAATCAAGAACAGAGGACAGTTTTGTGTGAACTTAAAGATACAAGTGATCGTCCTCATTAAACCCTTAACGCACCATGATTCCTTCGGAAGTCTAACCCAGGGCAGACTAATAAACCAGCAGGTCACATGAAGCTAATGACATCAATAAGGAATAGTCCATAGTGGCAAATCAAAGTTTTCCATTGATCTGAAATATAGTTATCAGCTGAGACATGATGTGTCTGTTAAATTAGCATTCACATTTTTGCGCTGAAGATCCTAGTCCAGAAATATCTGCCTTAAACCGCATCCATTTCTTAAAACACTTAACAGTGTGTTTTAAGACATAGTGAGATGAAAAAACCGTGAACAAAACCTCACCATGTTTCACTGGCAGACATTTTGGACAATTAGAATCACTTTCTATCTTTGTGCAATTAGGTCCTGCCTCCCGTTAAATATGGAATTAAATTTGTGCCAAAAGTATTAAATGTTACTTTTCAAAAAATGAACAAAAATATACAATGGGAAAGAATTTAAAAAAATAAAACCTCTGAAACTGAACACAGTGAAAAAAAAACAAACAGCATTCTTTGCTAAGTTTTCGCTAATCATGGTTTATGAATACGCTGTCAAAGTTTACGTTTATGCTTCGTGTACGCAAGCTTACGTTCGCATTCTAGCAAAAATCTCACGTGTGGTCGCTTACCAGCGATTTACTGTCATTGGCTAGTAAGATTTGGATCGACAGATCCTTGGCCTGCAAGTACAGATTTCCATGGCACGAATTTTGGAGAGCTTTCTGGATGTGGTTCTCTGTAAAGTTATAACGTTTGTACTATGTAGTGGAAATGAATCACTTACTTAGACAGCATATTAGTTCGTAATTAATATTTGAAGTTTGGGGAGTCTCATACGACTACTTTTTCGAGATGAGCTCTCAGGACCGGCACTGAGCGTGGTCGTTGTCGTCATCATTGTCATCATCATCATCCTCAGCTGGACACTTGAGCTGTCGATCCAAATCTCACTAAGCAATGAGAGTGAATCGCTATTAAGTCCCGCCCACATGTGAGAGTTGTGCCAGAATGGCGAACATAAACTTGAGAGCGTAAACAAAACATGTTAATGTACTGGCAACACTTGAGTTCTCCTTCAATATTTTGGTTCCTCATTTCCCATTGGTTCTCCTGGATGAGTCCTCTCCAAAGAGTTTATATAAATTATTTATACACACTGATTACAGTCTGAACAGATGGGGTTTACATGGCATCATGAACATATGCATCTCTTCAGATACATCATCAAGTACCATTTGCTGAACAGAACAATGGAAAGCTTTATAGCCCACGAATCTGCCCTTTCTACCTTTATTGTTGTTCTCTCTCTCTCTCTCTCTCTCTCTCTCTCTCTCTCTTTCCTGTGGTCTCTCGCAGGCTGAATAAGCACATAGGAAACATTTGGCAGGGTGGGAACAGCTCTTACAAGCGTCTGCAAATTGCTTTTCCCTCGGCCTAAAACTCATTAGCGATACTCCTGCAATTCAATTTATAACACAATATTTTCTGCTCTGAACAAACTGCCACATGTTTTTGGATGGTTGAAGCTCATGAAGCATTATAAACAACTCACAGGTCACCCACTCTTTTGCTTTTACGAGTCATGTAAAAAATATTTGCCATGTTCGTGTGCTGTCTCGTCCTCTTCACAGACTGCAGTGTTTTTGGGAAGCTGCCTTAGCATGACCCGACCCGATGGCACTCATGGTTTCCATTTTGGCTGACACACACTTTCCACATATGGGGAGCAATTATCACCACAACACAGCAGCTGATTTTCCTCAAGCATGTTTTGCCTCAGATAGTGACAAATAGTTTGGCAAAACAAATCAGTGTATACATTTTCCCTTCACTACAAAAGTGTAGTCAATACGCCATGACATCCCTGCTGAAGAAACAACAACAAACCAATAGAAACCATCAAAGAAATTCTATTAGTTTCCACTACAAATACAATTACAAACCATCAGCTAACCAATAAAACCATTACCATTTACATTATTGGTCCTTAATTGTATCCACTAGATACAACAACACCAATAGAAGGCAAAAAAATTACCAGTAGGACCCACAGGGACCATTACAGTTTCCATTAAAACCACTACAATTCCCATTATAAATATTAAAACCATTACAAATTTTATGAGGGTTTCTATTGGGGTTTTTTTTTTCAGCAGGGATGTTTGATATCCGGTGTTTGATTATTTAGTTTTGTGCTGGAGCTACAAGGCTAATGTGAATAATAAACATTGGATGGCTATCTCAGTCTAAAATATTGATATTTTCATACACATGATTCAAATGAAACTGTTAAGGTTGATAAAAAAATTTTAACTCAATTTGAGACAATTTGTAACAATAATATTATCTTAACTTCCAGCTTTCAATTCCACTTTCTGGAAGGCAAAATAGGTTTTCCAAGATGGCCGCCATCATAATATTCAGTGACAGTGAAGTTTTATTCATATGTGTGTAAATTACAGTCACACTGTATCCTGAACCACATCTAGTTGTGAGGAAGATATTTACAAAAAAGATTTGGTCTGAGATAGAAATGATCTGCCAGTAGAATAAAATGATTTCTTGAAATTGGGTCAGTCCTTCTCAAATGGTAATTTCCATCCATCCATCCATCTTCAACCGCTTACTCCTTTTCAGGGTCATGGGGAACCTGGAGCCTATCCCAGGAGGCATCGGGCACAAGGCGGGGTACACCCTGGACAGGGTGCCAGTTCATCGCAGGGCACAATCACATACACACTTACATTCATACACTATGGACACTTTAGACACGCCAATCAGCCTACCATGCATGTCTTTGGACTGGGGGAGGAAACCGGAGTACCCGGAGGAAACCCCCGACACACGGGGAGAACATGCAAACTCCGCACACACATGGCCCTGGCGGGACTCGAACCCTGGACCCTGGAGGTGTGAGGCGGACGTGCTAACCCCTAAGCCACCGTGCGCAAGTGGTAATTTATAAAGTTTTACATTTTTCTATTTTTTGGAGTGATTCCTGTTCATTTCTCTAAGTGCATAAACAAAGTAGTCTTTTCCCAAGATTTCTACTAGCCCAGGCTCTGTAACCAGTGGAATCACTCACAATTTTTTACAGCAGAATGCTATTATAGAGGACTTATTTCTGTGAAAACTTCAGGTTTGTATATCGTCCTACACCAGAGATAGTCAATCCAAAAATGTGGGGAATTTTACAAACGTTCTCATCCCCATAAAAGAGAGAGAGCGAGAGAGAGCGAGAGTGAGTGAGAGAGAGAGAGGTCTCAAACCTGAAATGTTCTGTATGCACACTACATTTGCCTAGGTACCCCCCAAAAAATTAAGACTCAAACATTTCCATTATAAATTGACTCTAAAAGTGGAACTGTGAGCAATCCTGAGCATTACATATGAATTTAGGATTTTTGTCTAAGAAACAAGAATGTGCAAAATGTTTATAGATATCCATGTTTAAAGATGGCTGTCATAGTTAAACCAAGGTAAATAATAATAATAATAATAATAATAATAATAATAATAATAATAATAATAATAATAATAAACAACCATGGTGGTTTTGCAGTACTAATACATAGAGGTAATTAATCAATTAGTAAAATGTCTACATATTGGCTTAATAATGTGATATTAATTTTAACTTGATCTCATAGTAAGAAATATTAAGATACATTTTGCTTATATTCAAGATATTTAAACTTGATAAGATTTCTTTCTTACTTTTTCTTTTTTTTTTGTGCAGCACGAGGTAAAAGTGACTAAATGAGATTTTTCACTAATCATTCCTTCAAAGGCTTTTGCACGAAATAAGATCCTATCAGGTCCATTAAAGCCTTAAATCAAAGTAGTTTTGTATGTTTTGAAAATTCTGAAGGAACTGAAGGACTCTTTAAATCGCTGACTGATGCCAAGTGCTCGTCACGCAACAGAGACGGGGGGCCAAACAGGATCTGAAAACACAGAAACACAGAAACACACTCTCATCTTGTCTTTACAAGCCATGTCCACTTAGAGCTGTGTTTACGGACAGGACAGGTGTCAATAACCTTCCTGTGCGGCCGCATCTGTGCAATCCGATATCTGAATCTTGCCTGGCTTGCTGGAGCAGGTAGAAAGGAAACGGAAAGGGAACCGAAAGGCTGTGACAATAGGACAATTTAGAGAGGGACATTTTTAAATGCTAACATCCCTTCAGGACACAGAAGAGGGCTTGCTGTCTGTACAGGCCATCTGAGTAGACTGGAGGAGGAGAGAGACCACATGAGCATGATAAAAGTATATGCAAACACCCTTTGCTAAGTCTACGTTAGTGTACTAAACAAATAATAATAAAACAGTATACTAAATAATGATCCATGTAAAAACTTGAAAGAACATCTAGTTTAGTAAAGTGTACATATTCTGTATACTGTGTGACAAAAAGAGTGGTGTTGCATCTAGGAGCTAGCAAAGAGCCTGCTAGCTAATTAGCGGCTAGTGGGATCAAACTCAACACACTCAGTTAAAATGATAAGGTGCAATAAATGCTAAATATCTGTCTAGCTATCAATTTCTTGCTACCTATAAAGTATCTCTCTGCTTTATTTAATTTTACATTTACATTTTACATTTGGGGGTTCGAATCCCACCTCTGCCATATTCTCTCTGTGCTTTGGGGGTTTCCTCCGGGTAAACATGCGATGTTGGCAAATTGCCCGTGGTGTGTGAATGTGTATGCGATTGTGCCCTGCAATGAGTTGGCACACTGTACAGGGTGTCCTCCACCTTGTTCCCCGAGTTCCCTGGGATAGGCTCCAGGCTCCCCATGACCCTGTGTAGGATAAACAGTATGGAAAATGGTTGGATGGATGGATGGATGGATGGATGGATGGAAAAAAATTATGTGCCATGTTATACTGCACCATAAGGGATTCTCCAATTTGTTCTTGTGTGAAAAATCTTGTAGTTCTATGTACATACCTATAATAGAGGGTTACCACTTGTAGAAAAGATCCCATAAATTTAACCTCTTTGGAAAACATTAGGAACATTAATTTATATGAGAAAAGGATAACTTTTGCGAACAATACTTTTTTTTATTATAAAGGAGAGTCAAGTTGTGGGTTCAGTAAATAAGGAAAGTCTGGGATATGTAAATATATTTGTGTCTGTGATGGTTATTTTGGGGAGGCATGGTGGTGCAGTGTTCTTGGAATAAACATCCAGATTCACTCTAATCCTGACCAGAATAAAGTGGTTTCTGAGGACGAGAATTTTGACTCAGCATAGTAACATATGCACAACAGATTCTGGATCAGATGCCTCCGGACGTCCAACATGATTTTTCGTTTTCGTATCATAATTACATACAGAATCTAGTAATGTCTCTGCCTGGTATCTTCTTATATAACACTACAGAGTCGTGCTCAGCTCTTAAGCGCAGTGCTGTATTTAACTGCAGACAAAAAACACACCATCTGAGACCACTGCAGTCCTAATCGACGCTAATGAGGATTTAATGCCCCCTTATAAGTT
Organism: Noturus placidus; assembly: GCA_022414735.1. Taxonomy (NCBI): domain Eukaryota; kingdom Metazoa; phylum Chordata; class Actinopteri; order Siluriformes; family Ictaluridae; genus Noturus; species Noturus placidus. Next base: position 155,931 of record JAFFST010055714.1, read on the forward strand.
TCTTGCACTTGATAAATGATCATTATCCAGTTATCCACTCACAGAGTTGCAGTACGTGCCTGGGATCACAAAACCTGTCTGTTCCTAACACATCAGTGTGACAGACTGTGTAAAGTTAGCATACTCAGATACAGAAGCAGCCTCACCAGCATGCTTAGATAAGCAAGGCTCTCTGTTTATCTGGGCATAGCTCAGCCTTAGAAAGTTTAAAGAATCCCAGAATCCCATTTTGATCAAAACCGGACACTTTTGGGACCTGGAATCCCTCCCACATCTGCACGGCTTAATATATATCACCTGGTCTGGCATATCAGGAGCAGACAGGCATTTCTGCAATGCTGCTTGAAGAGAGAACAGTCCCAAAGCAGTGCACCCGAATAACACAAATAGATATGTAACATTCACTTTTAACCTATGTTAAAAATTCTTGCATATTCCATGAATCATGTTTTCAAGATTCTGACTTTTCCGTATCTCCTAGATTCTGTTTTATTTCACGTACTGTTATCAGACCTTCTTAAGTAGACAGTTTGTCAGATTAATAGATTAATGCTTTATTTCAGGCTAGTTCTTGGACAAAATCTTGGACAAAAACCAGATTTGGTGCTATCAGTTTGCTCATGCTAACCTATATGTGTTCTCTAATCTTAGTAGAGCCTTCTGCCTGCTTTCTCAGAGCTGGTTTGTGTTTCTGAGCCTGCTAGTTTAGTGGCTGTCAGCGCTAGCGTCACACGCTCTCGTCTCAGGGTGATGGTGGACTTTTACACTGACCTGGGGTCGGTTTCACACTTTGCCTTATGATGTCAATTCAAGATTTGGTAAGGTTTCTGGCTTATGGATAATGGTTGAGAATGCATATTACAATTTACAATTATACATTACAATATTGTAAGAAGGTTCCTTTGGTGCCAAAAAATGGTGACTGTTTTTGTTGAATGTTTTACTGTTTTAGCTTATGTATTTGCTTGGATATTATTGTCATTTTGTTTTGTTCTCCCTGTTATCTGTTTGGTTGTTCCCATTAGATAAACCAACCTCTATAAACCTTGACATGCAGTATCAGTTACAAAGTAAAAGCTGCTTACGGTTTCCTCCATCGGGCATTCTGCCTTCTAGCTATATTCTATAATTTAGTACTTGATAATCGTATTGTGAACATAGGAAAATGACAACCAGACATAAAGCTGCCATGTTGAAACTACAATAAACTACAAATCAGTGAGAATCATCTAAAAAAGATGACAATGATAACTGTCCAAAAAAAAAAAAAAAATACAGGGAATAATGGCTGATCATTGGACAAAGCAGTCAACATTTTTTTTAATACTTCCTAGGTAACACTTTTAATTTACATTATATTTATTCATTTAGCGATCCAAAGCGATTTACAAATGAGAGCACACTCACACACCAATGGTAGCAGAGCTTCCATGCAAGGTGCTAGCTTGCCATCGGGGGCAACTTAGGGTTCAGTGTCTTGCCCAAGGACACTTCGGCATGGGATCACCCGGGCCGGGATTCGAACCGCCAACCCCACGATTAGTGGACAACCCGCTCTACCGACTGAGCCACAGCCACCCTAATTTAGCAGAACATTCTAGAAACCTTCATATTAATATATTCCATCCATCCATTTTCTGTACTGCTCATCCTACAGGGTCGCGGGGAGCCTGGAGCCCATCCCAGGGGACCCAGAACACAAGGCTGGGAACACCCTGGACAGGGTTCCAACCCATTGTAATGACACAATGACACATCCATTCACAAAACTTTTTCAAAAATTGTGTATTTGTATTGTGCTTTTGAGAACAACGTTGGTAGAACATTGCAGGAATGTTATTTTGAACCGATTGAATATTGAATGTTCTAGTAATGTTTTCTATTAGATGGACACATAAACTTGGGGCCTTGAGCAAATCTCCAGAGCGTTTACCATTACAAAAAATACTAACTGAAGTTAGCTATTTAAGATGGACTACTCATTTAAAATGAGGCATAATTATTTATAATAAACCTTAAAAGAATTTTTTTAAAAGATTACGTAGGCCTTCATGAGTTTATGATGAGGATTATGATGACATGTTGTACATATATTTTCCACCATCCTATAATTTGGTTTTCCATCAGACCGGCAAAATTGTTATTGAAAAAGATTGGCAGTATCAGACACATTGAAGAGAATATGTTTTCTTCTTAACTGCATGTTTAGAACGGTCCTCCACACCGGAGTCTAAACAACATAACGGCTCACATACGACACAGCCCATTTGAGACAAAACAACCTGAGCCGCCGAAGTCAACAAACCGGAGCGGACGGGGCCACGTTTACTTCTTCACCCTCACCAGTGAGATTATGAGCGGTAAACAAAAGCTCTACACCAGATGCACACTGCAAACAAAAGACGGTGAGAAGAGGAGGGGCGAGGCCGAAGGTCAGGGTGAGGTAAGAAAAAAAAAAAAACGTGAAGAGAGCTGAGAACATCCAGCAGAAGACCTACCACAGAAAGACCTTCTGACCTAAGTGTGTTAGGAACAGCTCACCCTTAAAATGGGAACAGGTCCAAACATGCAGTAGCACAACTGGGTGTATACAAGAGCCAAATGCATGAAAAGACACAAGGGAAAAAAAACCACACATATGTCTTATCCATTACATTTCATAGCAATGACCATATTCCAAGCATATGTGTTTATTTAAATTCATTCATTCAACTTCTGTAACCACTTTATCCAGGTCAAGGGTCACGGTGGATATGTAACCTATCCTGGGAACACATGACAGAAATACACAAATACGTACTATTTAACCACAGGGCATCATTCACACAATTTTAATATAGACAATCTACCCACCAGCATGCTTTTGAGAAGTTGCAGGAAACCAAAGAACCTGGAAGAAACCGATGAAGCCGGAGATAACCAACATGCATGCAAAACTCTTGCAAAACTTTTCTCTATTGTCTGTTCACACGTTTGTCTATTTTTGTGTACTTCTTTTCAATAAATATTGGGTTAGTACAAGCTAAATGTGACCATTTATACTTAATATAGTTTAATTATGTTTCAGAATAAAATAGCTAGCATTACCTTTCGAAGGATTGGCTAGCTATAACCTGTAAGTATTAATAACAAATAAGTATTACATACTTATTTGTGAATGTATTCCATTTCTTAAGCCATAGGGTTATAGATGAATGGATAAATCCATAAAAACAGATAGATGTTCAATATTTATAATGGTTTTATTGGAGAATTAAAACCCAATGACCCCATGACCCCAGATACAGACACTCATGAACTATGGCATTGCCCTCTGGTTAAGAGTCCATACAAAAGGAGCAAACGTTGTCTGGACATCAATGAGCTGCTTGATGAAGGTCTACTAAAAGCTGCCGTAAGGTTTACAATAGGCTCCTCAAAGAACGAGGGTCAGGACCAAATGGTGCTTTCTTTCAGCCCAGGAAATTCTGGCTACTTCCTACCCTGAAGGTGTCGTCAATCTTCAATTAGACTGTGTGTGTGTGTGTGTGTGTGTGTGTGTGTGTGTGTGTGTGTGTGTGTGTCAGAGAGGGTGTAAATGTGTCCATGTGTTAGTGTGGGATCTCAGCAAATCACTGCTGAGGTCTGAATGGATTTGGAAATGTGGCTGAATATGGAACTACACCACAGTACAGCAGAAGAGAAGGAAATATTACTGTTCTAATGTTTTAATATTAATATTAAAAATATGCATTTTTACTTCCACAGATGTACTGGGAATACATTCGTATCCGATTCTTCAGTAATGTCACGATGAAGGTGGAATTATATTAAATAAATCCTGGTATTGATGTAACCTGATGGGGGCATGCTGTTAAGAGGAAACTAATCAACAACAGGATGGTGTGACGCGGTGTGCAGAAGCATTTTATTCCTCTGACACCACAACTATTTGTCAACGGTAACAATTAAAGATTTTATTAATGAATGATTCATCGTACGTTTTATCCATGTATAGTTACATTTTATGTTGCAGAATTAAGCAATGTCAACGAGCAGGAGTCCAGTTCTACTGGATATCATCATGACTGTGATTCAACGTAGGCCAGAGGCTGAGTGCCGATATTCAGTTTAACCGTCATTAATATTGAGGAACTTAATTTCGGACATGACCCGGATAAATGCTCTGCTAGCAGAGAAGAAACTACACTCGCTTTATAGCATGACGGATAGCTGGCTAGCTAGCTCACATTGATTTGTACATTCCCATTAAAGTTCCTTCCTTTGAAATTGCCGTATCTTCCTCCATTTCATCTCCATCTTCATATTTTACGTCAACAGTCATATTCATGAAAAATATATCATTTACCATGGCCACAAATGATGTCACTCAAACTAACTGTAGTAACTGTTTCGAACTAGGAAGTGGAATTTTATCTAAATATAAGTACTGTTGGAATGCTGATCAACCAATCAAATTAGTGGACCTGAATCAGCTGTTGTATAATGTTCATTACAGTAGTTAGATACTGTTATGACTTACGTTTTAGGCAATTGTGTCTCTTTTTTCTCTCTTGCGAAGTTACATTTACATTTACATTTATTCATTTAGCAGACGCTTTTATCCAAAGCGACTTACAAGTGCACAC